>AXCM01000110.1:0-115308 GCA_000473375.1 Anopheles culicifacies
GAGAGAGAGAGAGAGAGAGAGTTTGTTCGTCGTACCAACAAAGCCAATGACGATGCGGTCAATGCTTGGCAGGGGACTCATAAAAACAAGTGTATAAATCATTTATCATTAAACATACCGGTGGAAATCCGCTAAAACAATGTGCGGGCCACCGACTGTGTCTCATTGCACTGGGCTGAACACTAGCCGGCAAGTGCATCGCGGCAGTTCAACGCTCCACCATATCAAGAACATTCTCAAGCATGTCGTGACTTCCAAATCCCTTCATCTGCCACCGGATGCAGTGCATGAAGTGAAACCGGCCAAGAAAGTCTCACGGAAGACCTTAAACTTTGTGCGAATTTAGTGACCCATGCGGTTCCTCCAAGCACGTTCGTATGAAAACGGCTGTTTTTGTCATCGCGCTTTTTGGTTGTTGTTGTGAAAAAGCTTCCGTGCAGCCAGAGCTCCGAGGTGAGGAATTTGAATGATGAAGCTTTGACGGACCGTGTACGTATTCGTGTATGGATGGAAAGATCTTCGGGCGGCGCGTATCGGCAAGGTGAACTGTTGCAGGTTGTTGCACTGTGAGACGAAAATGCAACAATCTAGCCATTGTACACTGGATGCGCATGAGCTGGGCATTGTTACGTTGGGCGAGCTGCGCGTTTGCTGTACAGATGGTACAATGCTCCTGCTGTAGCTATCCCATTAGTTGAACTTAATGGAACTGCACCATTGTTTCTTGGTGCTGGTAAAAAAAGCTAATTAAGCGATATTCTTTAGCAGTTCTGATAAAGGAACGATAGGTGCTAGCCAATTACATCGGAGTTCGTTCTAGAGATCAAGGAAGGTCGCCAGTACATATACGTAAAGAACTCTTTAATTTTTCATACCCATTATTGAGCAAAATGGATATGTTATGCTAACTCAATGAGACTGTGCACCTCTATGATAAAATAATGATAAATATTTGCCAATTCTGGGCTCTATGATGACTTATGCTAATTTTTTGTCAAAACGCTATGTAACTATTCAACTATTTGGTTTCAATACACCTCGTAAGCCAGTATATAGCTGGCATGACTGAACCAGAATCCAAAAGTAAAATATGATTTCGACATGGCGTTTCTTGAAACGGATGACGTAAAGCAACTAAGTGTTTGCATTCTAAACCATTAACGAATGCTTCGGAATTCAGTTTTACACCGCTTCCATCAAATTGTGAGGCATTTCCCCCGTAAAGCGTGTTGGCATTGTGCACAAGTGCACATACAGTTTCTGGAACGATTTTTTTTCCTGTCATATTTTTAATCATGCTTATTCTGATTGGTCACCCTTTTATGATTCATAAAAGAATTATTCTCAATCCTTGGTTCAATCTTAGCATCAAAATTTGTTTTATTAAATTTACTTGCAAAGTAGTTGTTACCAGGTCTTTTTCATTTTCTTTCTTTTTCTCAATTTTCGTTATAGTTTGAAATATCATTTCCCTTGATAATCTGAAACACTTTATGAATCTGAATCAGTCATGCAAATAACAATTGGTTTATTACATTAATTATCGAGATACTTCATTCATTCTTTGTTGAGGAAATCATAAACAAATCTCTTTTCGATAGGAGCCATACATACTAAACCGCAGTTCAGTACATTGCTACTGATTTTTTTTTGTAGTTGAAAGTTAAGTAATGGTTCCAATAAACGAATGTTTACTGAAGCATTCAGTAAAGCTGTTAGTGACAGTTCATTAACTGAAAGTGTGGCAAAGTGATTCTGACTATTCAGTAAAGTATTGCATGTCAAAAATGACTGAAATTACAGTAAAAAGTTTTTTGTTTTGCTAAAAAATCAGCAGATAATTTAAATTTCCTGTTTTGCTGAAAAGCCAGCAAGTTTTTTTTACTGAATCACAGTGTAATAAAAAACCCTTAATATGTTTTAGATACATTTATTTGCAAAAATGTTTAGTTCTTTAATGTTTATTTCATAACATCGCTCTGTTTACTCGCAAAATAATTCTTCCAGATTCAGATTTTTCAAAGATAAAAAGATATGTCATGATAGATATAGTAAGATATGATATGATAGAAAAAGATATGATAAAAAGAGTCATGTTGTACCTTTTTACTATCTGTTACATCCGTTTTCACTATTTTTCACGCACACAAATATTATCCACGCACAAATCACGAGTAAACTTTGCTTTAAGCTGAATTTCAGTGAAATGTGTGATATGTATCAATAATTACTGATGTGCAGTAAAAAATAAAATACTGAAAGACATCCAGTAGATTGGTTTACTGAAGTCCAGCCAAAAAGTAACATTATTGCTGAAAGCCAGTAAAATGATCTTTTAGTGAATAGTTTTTACTATTTCTTCTCCCCTTTCGCTACTTGGAAACCCAAATAGCTTTGAGTTCTCAACTTAATTGTAAAAAGAAACGCTTTAACTTGCAAAAAACACTAAAAACAATTTAAAATCTAATCAGCAAATAAAAAGTGCAATAAGAAGTGCTCACCATGACGAGTGAAAAAAGAAAATTTAGAAAAGCTCAATTATGTCACACAAGAAGTTTGAATACATTATAAAGATATAACATAATATTAAAATTACATATAACTTAATTTTATTCAGTTCTTAACCTCTATTATCTTTAAGTTGATGAAAACAAAATGAAATTTCTATAGTCAATTGCTCTGGATAGTTCAGCCTGCTTTTCATCTACTGTTGTTGAACTGCTTCTTAGTTAAAGTTTGACAGAACCAGGCTACAAATTTCATGTTTTCTAGTTAAAGTCAACAAAAATCGCTCTGTTAGTGCACGAAAAACTTTCGTTGAACATAGGTCAAGAATGACGAGCAAAATGTGACCGATCGTTGATTTCTATGTACACATTGTTCATAATCATACATATTTCTGATCATTTTCTACACGCCGCCGCAAAGGATGATTCGATGAATTTGTTGTACTTTATGGATCGACTAGTTTAACACCCGGAACAAATTGATCTAAGCGCGGCACCGGCTTCATTTGCGTCCACAATAAGAAATGCGTGATCTTGGCTGTTACAATTAGGCTGCTAATTATTACAAATATTACACACGTCGAGCGCAAAGATCGCGACCAACGCGATCACCACGATGAGCAAGTGATACAGAGAAACATATATTCATGGGACGTTTTTGTGATGAAGAAGCAAACGATGAAACATCGCATCAACGGTGCGGTGCCGAAAGAAGATGCAGCCCAAGGCAGAAAAACGATATCCTCCCATACCCGGTACCGAACCTTGTGCTCCATCGCTTCTCCAGGTCAACACACCGTGGCTCGGTTTCGAAGGAATTCAATAACGATTGCATCGTATCAAATCGCTCCGGGCTCATCTCGAAGAAAGATGAACGATCAAAACGGACCCCGGAAGGTGTGGGAATGTATGTTAGCATGCTCGGCATGGACGGTGCCCAGCCGGAGAAAGGGAGTCATTGGGGCCACCAAACACAACCCGTCGAACCCGTGGCGGATGAAGAAAATGCAGACTCAGCAACACGAAAACCCTCGGTGAATTGTCATATTTCAATTAAATGATGTCCCATTAAGCACCGTCATAAAGAAAACAGTATAAACGTTTTAACAGAACCGCAGTATCGGTTCAACAGTGATAAAAAACATTAATATTTTCGCCCTTCTTGTGTGGTCGATGGCTCGCTGGGCCACTCTGTAGCATATTAGCGACCGAACTGATCGGACTCGGTTTTGTCACCGTTGATCGATCGATCGTTTGTGGCTGGCGTGAAAGACATTCACTAAATCTATCGCCCCAATCCTACACCTGTTGTTTTGGTATGCGGTGGAAAATGTACAAAGCCGTGAAAAGCATTTTTCACCGGTCTCACAGCCTTTCATTGGAAAGGCGTGCATGGATACAGAAAAAATGGTGGAAAACATTCCGAATCGAAAGAGCTGCATGGGAGAAAGATTCTTATCAACTGTATGCTTTCTTTCTGCAATTTAACGTTGGAAATGGTGTGGAAAGTGTTGTTGAAAGTTAATCTTTCAATTAGAAAGCATTCTATTCAAGGTTCAATGTTTTGATGCAGCATCGGTGTATTTTCGAGCTGGACTAGTATGCAATAAGCTACCTATCTCGGGGTGTAAGTGAAAATGAACGGAAATAGAATTTGAAGATTTCGGTAGTGTTGTACACATTATCTGGAAAACCATCTTTACATCATACAATATTCATCACTTTCGAAGACGTCTCGATTAGAAAAAAGACCTCCAAGGAAATGTGAGTTTCAGGATGCAACTATATTTATTTCCTTTCCACAACTGTTGAATATCAAATCAAGCTTACCCATGTTAAGATGTTTATTGTACCAGCTTCCTAAAACATTCATCTCACATTGAATCTCGTAACTACCACCTGGAAGTCATATTCATCAAGGATCCCAAACGTAACATAGATATCCTAACAGCCCATGCACACAAATCAAATCCAGAACCCAAAGGATGAAGGTGAAACACACCATAGAAACGTGTTGAAAAGAACATAAATTCGGGATAACAATCTAGTTTCAGGATAACATACTGCTGTTCAAATTTACGACCAGCAGAAGCAGTAGGACATTGTGTGAGGCTAGGACCAAAACCACAATTCCCAGAGCTATTTTCTTTTCCGTACTTCCACAAACAATGCAATGCATAACAACATTCTGACATGATGCAGGTTTTGCTTGTTATCAATCCCGAATTTACACATTAAAAAGCACAAAAGATCGAGCGTAACGAATCAGCCTAAAGGGGCCTAACACGCTCTGGATGGGGGTTAGACCACGTAGCGTTAGATGTGATCGTCTCCCTCTTGTTGGTTGATTAATTTTTTGGTGATTTCAAAAGGGCAAACATCGAACGAGATTGCATCTCGATCACGGCGGTTTCGATCGCACGTCCCATCGATTATGATGTGGGTCTGCTAGGAATGGAGTGAACGTACGGCCCGGGTACAATGTGTTAGCTCTTCCGACTGTGCCGAGCGGACGTTCACTTTCGATTAATTAAAACAATATTGAACCAGGCCGCACACGATTATCTCAAGGTTTCTCCGTTCTGCAAACCATATATCACACTCGAAACCCAAGTTCTTCCCTTTTCCTGTAGCCGGAACGGACAGTGCCGAGCAGCGAGCTCGCGCATGCAATAGCGCGTTTACCGATTTGGATCGATCGCTGTGGGTATGGCTTGTTCGGTTGCTGATGTTGTTGTTGGTTGCCCTGCAAAAACATGAGAAAGGTCGGCACATCCGAGCCAAACGATATCGCGCAGCAAAACCAAACATTGCATATCTTCCCAAGATTGAATTAGCCTGCAAGATATAATTATTCCCGCCTTCCGGAACGGCCCATTTCGCCGTGGGCGGTTGGTAAGTTTAATGTGTAGGACGGTTCATACGATTCCCGTCGATGCTTTCAGTGAAATGGATCAATTTGAGCAACAAAATGTGTGGAATTGTGTTCTGAACATTTAATGTGTTTATTTTTACCGATGAATTGGTACAAAATGATTCATTTCAAAATAATTAAGTGAAATTAATTAATTCCTAGTATTTTTAAACTATTTGCAAACATCGTTATAAATCAGTTTTGTTAGCAAAATCATCAAAGAAATATTAAAATAATGTCTCATGCTCTTAGGGTGATTGAGCAATATTTCGTAATGTGTTCCAATTTATATTTAGACTTGATTCGAAGGCCATGTGTTTTGATGGTTCCAGGCACAATGAAGAAGATCATGCATTGTTTAATCAGGTGAAGGGCTTAAAGAAATGCTGATTGATTTTCATTCAAAGGAATGGAACATGAAGATATATAACAAACAATGTAACACATAATATTAAGCTAAATTTTTGCTACATTGATTAGTACGGATAAGTGAAATGTTTTAATGTCATATATTAAAAGCTTCGAACACTATCCAACCATCCAACAGAAAAAAACATTGTATTTTGGTTGTTACATTAATTTTTCAAGTGCTTCCCAAATGTACACTTCACAAGCCATCACGTGCAGTTTTGAAAGCGCTCCAGAATACACCAGAATGTATGGCAAATTAAAATGCATCAGTCATTCCCACTTGATGAAACCATCAACATGGTCGTAGTGGAGTGGTTGCCCTTCCAAAGCTAAGCACCTTTTTTTTTTTTTTGGCTGCCTGCAATCTAAATAAACAGAATCATCTCTGTGGGCAGACCTCCCAAAAGCTCTGCCTCATTTGCGCAGAGTTCTTTGATCTCCACATCTCGTCACCTGGGTGGCAGTTTGGCCTCATGTTGCAGGCGTCGTTTGATCAATATTTGTCTTCAAATGCCTTCACCAGCCTGATTGGGTGCAAGACTAACAAACAAACAACGACCCAAATACGAACAGCAACTTGCTGACGACGGGGATCTGCCCGTTTCGTTCGGAAGCATCCCGAGCAGGTAGCAAATAAATCATAATCATCATTAGGCTAGGTTAAATTAGAGTTGGTGGTTGATTTTTCCCGTCCTCAGCGACCATTATTCTTACAGGACCGAAATACTTCTTCAACACTCGCAGGAAGCGGCAGAAAAGGGAAACCCAGAAAATGAAGCTTCAGAGAATTAAAATTGCATTTGCCAACCCGACCTCTTGACTCATACTTTTGGCCTGCATTCGATTCCAGATGTATCTTTATGAATGCACAGACTACAGTGTTTCTTGCTGCAGATGGTGCAATACGGTACTGGCACAATAAACCATTTGGATGCCTATTCGTATTAGAGGTTAGTCTTGGAACATCCAATTACATATGTGGAACTGAGCGAGTGAAACTCGACATCGAGGTGAAATGGCGCAATATATTGATATGAAATTTATTTTTCTAGCATGGTCTACATCACCCAGTAGCCTTTGACCGTGAATTAGCTGCATTCCAAGTGTACCAATCAGATTGAACATCGGACATGCCCGTTGCTGTACCTGAGACAGAAGTGAACCAAAAACCCAATTCCGTTCAGCTCAACTCTGCTTAACAGTATGGTTAATAACTCTTTTTGTCTTCAATTTTGCACAAATTCCTACAAATTCCAACCGCGAGAGCGATGGTTTGAGGATTGGTACATTACTTTTGGTTAGATTGCGTAAATAGGATCGCTGTAGATATTTCATATCAATTTCTATGTGTTTTTTTATTTAGACTTGTTATTGTTATCTTTTATTTTCTCACAAAGCCATCCATCCTGATCGGACTTTGATTACTATTATATGATACAAAATAACAGCACGCACTGATTATGTAAAAGATTTAGGGATATTCCTTGACAAACTTTTAGCTTTAACCCGCACAGGACGTCCTTGTTTCCTTGTCTTGATGAGCTGCGGTTGAACTGCAAGTGTTAGTAGGGTAGACAAATTTGTAAGCAATATTGAAATGGAAAGTTGAAGGAGTTTTAATGAAATGTGTAAGTTATACGGAATTAATATATTAGTTTCAATTCAGAAACTCTAAAGCGGAAAGAACAAATTGGCAAAGAGAATGACAATACGTTTGATGTAAGATTGCTTCAACCAAATTTCGTTAGTTCAGATGGAGCGGCTTTGAGGCCGATGTGATAATGGTGCTGGTCTTCATATGACAGAACGTGGGATTATATCCCATCATGGCCATTAGTCAGTCCTACCGGTCCTGCCGTGTCCTGTCTATCTTATGTCGGGTAAATTCAAGTCATCGAGACCAGAAATGACAGGCCAAGACATCTCAAGATTGTAGCTTTAAAAAAAACGAAGAATTTCAGTGCAAAATATTGGTTTTCGGTGATGAATTTTGCGCTGCCCCGTGGTTCGTTTATGATCGAAGGATTGCAGTTCATAGAGAAGACTCGTACCACGCCCGGACTCGTTATACAACGAAATCTTGCCACCGTGTTCTTAAAGACGTAAATAACATACATATAAATTTCCTTTCCAAAGATTTTAAGTCATGTAATCAGTGCAATTCAGTTGGTGTTCATAGTTTATTCGCTATTGGCTACAAAAAACTAATTTAGAATATTATGGTCTTGAAATAAAACACACGATAAACTTTTGAAAATGTTTTATTCATAATTTCATATTTAATATAAACTACGAATTTCTTCGTTTTGCTTTAGAAAACGATGGCTCGCTGTGATGTTCAGTGATGATTTTTATTATTGATCACGGCCAGACCGTATTAAACTTAGTTTAGCTTGTAGCAGGATAATCAGTCCATGTTATGGGAGACCATACCGGATGGGATATTGGTTCGTGGTACCCAGCGCCGATATCAATATTCTACCGGATCGCCCCATGATTGGTTATTAAGTTGTTGAAATTATGTCTTTGTACAGTTTTGTCTATTTGGTCTGTTAGATTTAAAATTGAATTCATTGTTATAACGGCTTTGATGATACAATATTTTCTCCTGGACTTTTTACCATCCCCTTAAATTTTTCTCGGATAAATCTTATATCACCTTATTGCTATACCTTTTTGTTTTGTTAATCTGCAGAGAACGATTGTGGTCGTGAAAAATACTGCTTCGAATTCATAGCAGATTGTTTTGTGTGTCAATTTAAGACAGAAAATTTGGTATCGTTTTGAATATTTGTTTGCTAAGTTAAGAATATATTTGCCATATATAGTAGAAAATGTTTGTGCACTTTGATCTAATGAAAATGTTACGCAAAAATGTTGGAAAGAATGATGGAACATTTCCTCATGCTTTTTGTTTTTCAAATAGTTTTTTTTTCAGAATTGGATCCCTTAAAACCTTGTCGTAGAAAAACAGAATCAAGTGTAATGAGTTCCGTCAAAACTGAACGTAAAAAGGCTAGATCATGCGTTATACAAAAAAGGGAAATGTTTTATTTGTCGTTAAAACATTCGAAGGAATTGTAACAAAAACATGCTAAATCGATGTGACACTTTACTGGTGACACTTATCACTCCAGTGTATGTCAATTACTGCGTTTGTCGCATAAACCTAAACGAAAAAAAAAATGAATCCACCACAAAAAGAGACCACCCGACACGTTCGCGCTACGGATATTATTACACATTGCCTACAAATCACACATTACCCACATTAAATTGCCACCAGCATTGTTGTTGTGGCAACAATTGAACGTGACCTTGCGCATTGGTTCTGAGTTTTTCTCCACACGCTTTGCGGTGGTCGCGCCTCGAAAGCCAAACCGACCGGTATTCGTTTGCGTATTGTTTCGGAACTAGGCGGAAAATTTGCTTCCGAAAGCGAACTACAATCTCGTACGCGCAACCGACCGCCGCAAGACAATGTGGTTTCGTCAAGGTCTCATGTAAGCGCGACGTGCGGTAGCTGGAAAATTTCCCTAGCTAATCGCAAAAAAGGAAAAAAAAAACCGTAAAGCGACAACATCTTGGTCGCGTTTTCCGCCGGTCGTTAGGTGCTTTGTTGTTGCCTTTGCTGTGGAGGTATTCTCAGCTTTGATCAACTCGTCCGCAGCGTACTCGAACGCATGTGTGATTTTATTAAATTATCCTAAGGTGGTCTCGCGAACAACGGGCGCGTTTTGTTTCGCTAGCTGCACACAGCTGCACGACCCATCTCGTACAGTGCATGTTAGGAGATATGAAAAGAAAAAAAAAAACAACACCACGACGGAACGATACAGAACATGCCAGTGTGGTTAGCATTGCTCATGCTGCTAAGCATAGGGCCGGTGTAACGCACGCAGTCACACTTTTTGTCGCGATCGTTGTCCGCCTACGCCTAACTTCGTTCAACGGTCCGGGGTGGAATTGAGTGGAAATGGTTTTGAATGAAATTTGCACGCAACTACCGCTAATGAACAATTTGTTTCTTCAAACCTTGTCTTGGGCTCGGGCGAACTGATGCGAAAATAAGTATAATTATGATGCAATGCTTTTTTCTGTTCCTTTTTTTCCTTCGTTAGTAACGTCCAAAATCGGTGGCAAAACAACAAGGGCTTGGAGACAAATGGTACGGCTAGTTGACATACCTTTGATTGTGACGACAGATTGTGTGCAACAACATTAAGGGCTCGGATTCATTTTCAATTGAGCAATTGTCGCGGTGCGTGCTTCTGATTCTAGGCCACAGTGACAAGCGATGCAAGCTTTGAACTAACAATTCTTGCAAACATCATTTACCAATAGATGAGTCGGTTCAGCTCTGTTGCCATTCTTGTATCACCGACAAGACGCATAACAATTTGAGGAAAAGTGGCGAATTACCCATTTGGGTCAAGAATTTGGAATTAAACTGATAGGAACTTTTAATGATTCCTTTCATACGAAAATGTATTAACAATCGACAAAAATTTACCAAAGTGATTGAGGGTGTTTTTTTTTGTTGCTCACTTTTTACTGGATTGTCTACGGACAGTTGGAGTATCTTTTGTTGTTGTTAATTTTCGCAAGCGGTCTGCTGTAATGGAATATGAATCCAATGTTGTCCAATTGTTGCAGTTTCATGCCTTATAACAATTAAACAAAAGCGTTTAATACATCGACAATTCTGCTCATCATTACCAGAGTACATCATAAGCAGCAGCAATTTGGTTGTGCGGACTGCACTACAATGTACAACCGGTCAACTGATATTTTGCTTCGCCTCGGTCCTGCTGATGGAACAATTAAACGTAATTTCACGAATCTTAGCCCTTTTCCAACAATCAGTCATTCGATCGATGTTCCGCAAACAATCGAGACAATTGCTCCACTTATGCAACAATCGTTGGGGTAAAAGTTCAAGTGCAGCACCAGAATGGGGAGGAATGGGAGAGAAACGCATCGGGGTGTCAATGTGTAGAATGGGAAAACAAAACAAGAACACAGAACGCCATCACTTGTGTGAAACAATAAAACACCTGCGATTCGTATTCCATTATATCCATCAAATCTACTTATCGTCAATTCTTGTGAAGGTTGTCTTGGTCCATTGCCCGGATATACAAGATCCAATCGTGGGTAAAGCACCGGTGCACTAGTGCTACAGGCGCAGCAAGCATGATTTGCATAATCAGTCTACTTTACAGCACTTTGTTTTATGCAGCAGATTAAGTTACGTATCTCTGTTTGTTGAATGCATTGTTGCGGTCAAAGGTGTTTTTTCTAAATCAAGTTAATGTTTTGACTTTACCACTGGATTAGAAGCCAGCTGCATGCGGAATTCTTTATTATAATATGTTATTATACAGGTATGTTTTTAAACAAAAAATAAGTAAATTTAATTTAATTCTCATGCAATATTTCCACCATATTGTTTTCTCGTTGTCAAATATGGTTGCAAAGGTCAACATTAGATTGTCTGTGTTTTTGTTTTGCACTGACGATAATGTGGCATATTTCCGTGACAGACCACAGGCCCTAGCATGCATGCACCAATTTCTGTGTCAGTAGTGCCGTACAGGCGGTGGTTTGTGCACCAGTGCGTGCAAGTAGATTAAGCCACCGCGCAGTGGGAGTGATTTAAGATCTGTTTACTTTTTTCACCGTCTTACAGTGCGGTAATGCTTTTGCTCGAAGCGACCTTCATACATGAGGCATTGTTTCGATACAATTGTGCGGGGATAATTTCTTCCAGTGTGAATCGCGTATGTGGTGCGGCTAGACGCCTATCGCTGTATCGTTCCTGACCAAGAAGCAGGGGTGGGATATTCGCATACACTGTTTCCACATCAGCTCTCCAGTGTATGCAATCTACCAATGGTACCATTAATTCTGGTGACCATGACCTTGACGTTTGTTAGTCAAAACACACGCTATATCCGGACAGTTGATGACGAAATCTGAACCTATATCTAGTACACTTTAGTTGGCGGTATGTCGTACACGTTTAATCGTGAACCTTCCGTGAAATCGTTAACCGTTTACGACAAGTTGTTCCTTTGGGCGCGGAAACATTGAATGAAGTCTATCAGAAGTGTTCGTCGCCTGAATAACGTATAGCCAGCATTGAAGTCGTTTGTTGCCGTGCTGCCTTTCAAAGTAGTTCAACTTACAGCCTAAACATTTCAAAGTAGTGTTTTTATTTGTTATTTCATTGTCGTCACCTTCTTCTCCATGTTGGCACTACAGCATCGAGAGTTCTATGTTTGCTACTTCTGCCCTCCTTGATTTCCTAAGCTCAACCTCTGTGTACTGGGACAACTACGATTTTCATTCTTGTTGAACTTTACCCAACTAAATTCAAATCAATGCGATTCATTATTGACGTTTTCCTCTATGTAGGGTTAGCTGTCCTACAACGGCTATAATGACACTATGAAATATTATACGGACAAAATACCACGAGTTTTAAAATAATGCATATTTTTCTAACATCAGCAAAAGATCAGATAAATGTAGTAAAGTAATATCGCATAAGTCACCATAAATGTCAATAATTCTCCTTCGAGGTTATGATTACTTGTAATGGTCAAAACTGTCAATTCCAAACACGTTGTGTTATTTGAAGTTCAATCCACTGGGGAAGGCTTGCAGTATGTATATCGTAACTGATTCCGATATTACAGAAATCCATAATGCGTGATGTGAATTTCAATAGCCACGGAATATCAGACAGACAAAAGGTTTGTTTTGTTGAACTCAGCCGGTCGTAATTTGTACCACCGGACACTGTCTCTACACCAAGACAAAGCAAGGCATGCGCTTTTCGAACAACTCATTCGACGAGTATGTTCATTTCCCGTTCGGTCATGATAGGGACCTGGATAAATATTTGTTGACTGCCTTCTGTTGGGCGCATGCAGACGAACAGCCATATCCATTAATATTCCGAACACTTCTGATCAAGACCTTCCTGTGTGTTTTGAAATACCAAGAATAACCTGTACCGGTGCGGCCGGCTAATGCTTAGAAGTTCTGGCAAATTTGTCGCGATTTTATTCCTTTTCTTGAATTTAAAATCAGAATTTCTATATGTGAGCAGAGACACGATACAATGCTTCTTCCGGTCCAGTAAGCTATTATGAATCGCAATGAGGGCGATTGCGCTCCGGTATGCTTAGGGCACGCAACCAGTACAAGCAGAAGCATGTTGAAATATGAACTAAGTTTTGTATAAACTCATACATGAAAAGCATATGTTACTGTCCTAATAAATTCATTGTTTTCGTCTAAAGATCTACGCTTCTTGCATCTGCATTGCGCCAAACGATTTAACATTAAACTACAGTTTCATAATTTGTTTTTGAACGAGTAATCGACTCCCAAATAATTATACCTAAAATCATTCGTTTGTTTTACGTAAAGCATTACACACACCCCGTTTTCAGGATTTGCATATTCAGTACGATAATTTAATAATCATTTCCTCGCATTAACGCGCAGCAAATGAATCAAGCCGAAGGGGTGGGGGAGGACAAATGATTTCAATTTCGTTTCATTTCCCACCACGGCCGTCGCTGAACAATCAATCTTTGAAATGTTTCATTTTTTATTTCACGGGACCATGTAGGAATTGTTGACTGTTTGTCTGGAGAAAAGCGCACCAAATATAAAAGTTTCGTGCAGCGCTGTCTAGAAATTAATCAACCAGAATCAGAGCATAATCGGAGGTGTTTACACTGGTAACAGTTTGCGGCACGGCAGGAGTCCTACTCAGGTGGCACGGTAGGATATCGCCATCCGACTCGATTCGTTCCGAGATGAATAACTGAACGAATTTCGGCGATACTAGGTGTCAGGGAAACGTTGTTACATTTGTTGTTCTCTACACGCTTTCCGTCCCAGCGCATATTGAGCATAGATGAATGTTGAATTAGCCTATGATTGGATGATACGCGTTTGCACTCATTCTGACTGACATTGATTAACGACGATCGAGATCATACGGTTCAACATCATTAAATTTATTTATATTTTTTTTCCCTTTACCATTCTCACCAGCTCATACAGTACGCACGGACACCCCTGAGTTGAATTCTTATTTCGCTCAAAAGTGTCTACGGTTGCGTGCTCCGAGCGCGTCTGTTGACTATCCGCTTGACGATGCACGCATAGTGCTGATATGAACAATTTCACTGACTAAAACGTAACATAAACACCCACGGAGCTTTAGTTACGAGGTGCTCCAAATCATCCCCAAACCGATAGCTTTACCAGTTTACCCGTTCCAACTACTCTGCGGGATACGTGTTGCTCCAGATGTGGATGACGAAGAAGTACGGAGAGGCGTAAGGGTTTGAAAAATGTAACACCATCTTGTCTTAGCTGTCCATTCCGTGGCAAATGTTCTGAATGGCTATCCCTAATTCAAACAGCTAATGTGCTATTCGGCACCATCAAAATTATTCACAGTGGAATGGTTTTGATTGATATCTAATGTACCACACTGATGAAATGAATGATTGATCAATTGGATGGTGATGGATGTTTAGTGTTTGTTTGCAGCAGGTAGACGTAGCGGGCAAAATACACATCGTTTGCTGCAGGAAGCTGCTTTGCGAAATATCGTAAAATAATCCGTATGTATGGAGTTTTGGAATGGAATTCCACTAGAAAAAGGTATAATGAGTATGGTCCACCATAATTTTACCATTAAAGTAGGTAGTGCATCAGTCCAGGGTAAAATGCAGTGGATGGTTCCTTTTCAAAGATAATTTTAAAGCTAAGCAAATTGATTTTTCACTTTCAACAAGTGCAAGGTACAATTGGAAGGCCTATCATTACAACGTTACGCCGTTAAGCGCGATCGCCACTAAGACACGCTGCCACTGTCTGACTAAATGAAGTTTTGCTGTTGTTTTCATCCCCCCAGCCCAACGTCGATAACGGAATGAAAGAGAAACTGAGAAATTTAGTCACAGACGTTCGATCTTCTGCCGAAAACTGCAAAGCATGCGCGAAGAGAACACGGCAAAGGATGTGTCGATAAATTCGAGCCAAAATTTATTGCTATTTAAGTACACACCGGATACCTTTTCATCAAGCCAAGCGTATCGGTGATCGGACTTGAGGACTCACGTAAATACGCCCGATTTCATCCTGCACGACAGTAATGAGGATGTTGCACATACACTTATTTCCCTTATCCGACAAATTTGGTTGCTACCTTTGGCGGAGGGCAATTCTGACAGCTTCGCATGTTTTTACATTGTAAATAGCGTCAAATGAATTACACATCCAGCTCAAACAATCAATTGCAGTGGTTGTAAACAAATGTTTCACTCACTGTGCAGTAAAGATTTTTTCAAGAAAAACTTATTCAATCATTTGTTCATTTGTTCGCTGTTCAGATGCGATGAACTCTTGGGTGGATTTAAAATAACACTTCAATGTATTCAGCAACCCGTAAACATCTGATCGCCTGCATGGTATGCACCGCAAACATAAGGATATATAATTAAGGATGAGGTAAATAAGGCTTTTTCGGGAGGAAAGTAAAGGGTTGGTGAAGTTATCGAATCATGTTGATGATATATCTTGTGATTTACGATCTGCAAAGTGTTGAGCAGCAACCAAAAAGGGGCGGATGATGGATTTTTTTTGTTGATGGTCACTGAAAGTATTGCTAACCTACCGCAGTAGAAGATTCATCGCGTACGCACTTCGCTGCACATGATGAGAAATGATATGACCGGAAGCACATGCGCATGTTCTACATTTCCGTGGAGCGCTGGCATACACCACGCATACTTTGGACGACAGTTAAAAGGTAATAAAACCGTGCGAGATGATGGAATTTTTATGGGACCCGTCTGCCGGGGTGGACTTGCAAAGTCGCTGCATAGATGGGCAGCGGGATCCAGATTACCCGTCATTAGGCTTCACAAAAAAGCCGGCCGGAACGATCGTACAGCATTCACAGCATGGCGTATGGTGCTGATGTTGGTATTGCTGTTGCCTGCCAGGGTCATCTAAGGCACCACAAAGTGACATATGTGAGCCATAGTTCTCGAAGCGCTGATGGTAATGATCATTACCTGCTATCGATTGTAATTCCTGACCGCAAGGAAACTGAACCTTCTCGCTGCACTAGTACGGAAGCCGGTGGCACTGGATGGCCGTTAGTTTTCGCTCTCACGAATCAAAACCACCCGACGGGACGGATTTCATCAAGGGCTTCGACGGTAAGCAGTGATGATCATAGCCGCTCAAAAGGGTATTTCTATTGTACGCCATAAACCGCACTATCGCATCGGGAAGGGGCGCTGCGTAGCGACTAATTATAGACCTCACATGGCGATTTAGTATAATTTAAGTTCTTGCTTTATACTCGACTGAAAATCGAAATTTATAACCAGCTGTTGAGCGGACAGCTGACGATGGTGATCGATAACGCATCCATCAACAATTCGGGCAGCTCTTTCCAATGCGTTCAGCATTCAAATACACCCAAACACACACAAACACCATCGCATCACGTAATCATTATGGTCGCAATTGCCTCTTGGGTCCAGTCGCTCTTTGTACGAATTTTATTGGAGTCACTTTGACTTCGGAGCTGGTGCCATAAAAGCAAAAGCGTTTCTTAAATGATTGGAGGTCTTGGTTTTCTTTTGAAGTTTTACGCATCAACTTGCCAGCATTGATGCCACTTTATATGATGAAATTATCAACTACAAAAGTTAGTGTGAACATCTTTTCTCGATGATTCACTCTTTTGGGATGTAGTTAATAAACAGGACGATGCAGCTTTTTAGAAGAACATGCACATTTAAACGAGACAAATGACATTTACTTATTTCATGTCCCGATTCCACTAATTATTTTGCATACTTTACTTACTCAATCTTGAACAATATCTCCTCAGGCTTTTGAAGATCTAGGACTATATTTGTGAAATGGATTTATCACGATTCCTCAATATGTTGTTGCCCGTTACTCTTTGCCGACCGAACGGTTCTGTATATCGGTCAGCAGCTTCCAGCATGTTGCACTTTGTACCTCCTTCAACGTTACGTTTCCCGATCCTCATGATATGCGCGATTGCTTCAACTTCAATTGAATGATCAGATCGTAGCTTTTGTTTCCATTCCCATTTCTTGGATCAGTGAAGCCATTTTCGCTGCACGGATAAAGGAAGCGGCCGCTCGCTTAGCTGTCTTGTTAGGCTGGTAACGAGAAAACAAAAACGAGAGCTCCGAGAGAAATGTGTGAATTATGGTTCACCGTTGGGCCCCAAGGCGTCAAATCCGCATGATCTCTATTTCCTATCGTGAACGGCGGTCTGGCAAAAAGCGAATTCATCCGACGATTAGTCTCTCCCGGATACTGATATTGTTTTTAATAATTTCTTCACGAATTTGGAACAGAACTGGAGGGCATCTTGAGCGCTGTCCGTTTCATCGCACCGTGTTTTCAATTACGGTCCCAAGCAGCTCGGTGTTGCCATCCCGCACTGGTGTGCTAGCTGTCGAAATTGTAGTTGTCTAATGCGGCCACGATTATCCCACTTCACGGCGGCTGGCATCGTTCGCGCTGGTTTTATGCCCCAGCACTGGATAACGTGTATCGTGAGGAGCACAGTTCTTGAAACCGAATGCACACCGAGTCCCGGGCTAGTAACTTTCCCAGGTCGAATTTGCTTCCTGACAAACCCATAACAACCACGCGGGCGGCTCTCCAAACCGGATGGATACCACTTCGACCGCTCTGTCGACTACACGCGGCTCAAAGTGGGCAAAGTTTTGCATTGCTTCAACCAGACGTCGCCCGGGACAGAGTGCGAATGGAAGAGACGGCCACGACAATCAGTCCATATTTCTCACGATCAGATGATCGCCACGTAATGCCGGTGAATGCCGTAGACTAAAACTATAACAATTATTTCAAGCGAAAGAAGAAAATTACGGCACACGGAGGGGAAACCTAAATTTATATTAAATATAATTATTTTACGTCCTGCCACCGGAGTCCGCGGGCGACCTGATCCGGTAGACAAAGTGAGAAATAATCTTTCCACACGGAAAGGGAAACTGGGCCGTACTATTGTCGAGAGTAGCTGCGTTTGAAAAGGAAATGCTACCGCACATTCGGCCGATACAGAGCCGGCGCTAGGCGAGGGCGATTGTCGAAGGGCAGAACCACGCGCATACGATCGCGATCAGGGCACCCGAGAAAAGGCAACCAAGGCAATGCCGGTAATAATGATGATGATAGATGGAAAATGGCGCGCTCGAAAAGACGCTCAGCACACAATTTTTGGATGGTTCTATTTCCTGCCTTCCATTCGCATTTCCTCCCGCTTGGTCTGTAGCTCATCATTCGAGAGCAAACGGAATAGGGACTCGACCGTGCTAAATGATATGCGAGTGAAGATTGAATCGACCTCTTGCGAACGTGGTCAAAGTTGGGAATGTTTGAGCTTTGTTGTTGTGCCTGTGTGTGTGTGTGATTGTTTTTTTTTTCTTTTTGTTCTGTTGCTATATTGGTGGGAAGTGAAGCAATTGGGTACGCAGTCGAGTTAATTGTTTTAACTGTCTTGAGTAAAATTACTACGGTACCGCTATCAGAGGCCAATATTTTAAAATACCGGGAACACGAAATTGTAACCATGCAACGTACGGCAAGTCACGTGATTGAGCTATCTGTTGACGAAATCGTAAGAAAATAAGTAATCGCGCATTTTGAACCTTGGGAATTTGCAACCACATAAATGATATACATCAAATTTCTTTCGTCTTTTTGTTACTACACAGCAGCTACATTCCGTAAAACTAAAATTTCAGATGGTCTTTGTGGTTGATCTGCATACAATTATCACAACATCCTATTGAGCAACTGTAAACATTTATGAAGAAAAGAAACCACAATTCCTGCTGGAAATATAGGACTGGATTGGCAGTTTTACTGGACGATCGCGCACACTGTGCCCCAGCGTAGTTCCAGCGCATCAAATGAGACATCGCATTCCACTCATTCAGCCTCTGCACTCGGGATCGTTCTTTGCTCATTTGATTAGAATTATAATGGCGTAAAAATAGGGCTACATTTATCAAATTATGAAAACGTTCGAATTCCACTTTCGGTGATAAATGTTTGTAATCAAGAAATTAAAGAAATCGTTTTAAATGTTTATTTTTATTGGTGCCCATATATTTCCCACGATGATTTTCGGCTCCAGCCATCGTGCGCAGTTGTCATGAAAAACGGACACCAGCACTCAGGACAAGCAAACAAGGTGTCACACTCTTCTCTTTCCATTTTTTCCTTCTTCGTCTGCACGCTTCATTTCGTTCATTCGGGCAATCATGGGACATGTATCGTCACAGGCGCAGTTTTGGAATGGTTTTGTATGTTCGTTGTTTTCTCCGTTCCGCGGATGCCGTGTTCGATTGGTGGACGAAGGTGGCGTTGAAAGCTCGCTCATGTGTGCTGGTGTTTGATAGAATTCTGTTTTCTGTTATGACAAATTCCAGCTCATTGTTGGCCAAGGTTTTGGGGCGGCAAACAAACAGAAAAATCGACATGATAGCACATTTTGACACCATGAAAAATGATCTCTATAAAACTCATAAAAAATATATTAAGCTCAATTTCAATAAAATCTTACGAGTTTCGAAACAATGCATAACGAAGGGATGAACAAGCAAAGCAGAAAAGGTTTGGTAGCTCATGTTTTCAGGTGTGGTCATACATATCCACCGGCCACGCGTTCTCCCAGTCCTACGCTGAACATGCGCTTTGTTGTATGTTCGTATTTCGTGGATTCGTTCCAAGCTGTCAACCTGTTGTACATAGTGCAGTATTGATATGGTGGAGGAATATTTTAATTTCCCTGTATTATGTTTAGCAAACTTCAAACATTTCTGCACACATGCAAATTAAAGTTGATAGAGAGTGTAAACGAATTTTCATCTAAATTGTACATCATCATGTTTTGTGAAGCGTCGTGTTTATAAAGGTGTCGTAAAATCAAGGATCACAATAATGCACATTCAAAAACCACTTTAAACATCATATACATGAGCTAAGCTGCTAAAGAAGTGACCAACACCTGGTACACTGTGGCGTTTAAAGTTCAACATGTATTCTGTATTCTGCACATCACGCACACTTGCAGCTTTGTCGAAACGTAATCGAATCTCCATAAGCCTCTCTAAACGGTACCTCTAATCATCTGTGATTGGTTTGCGGTTCGGCTGTGGCCTGAAACCCTTTCATCCGGATTTGGAATAGTTTTTGTTCCATGGCTCATCGTTGCTGTCGCAATAAAAACCACTTTCTGCTCTGATTAAATGTGTTGCGAGATGCGCTGCCGCAACGATCCTGTTCCCAGTGTTGCCGATTGGAATTTAACATGCACACACACACACACACACACACACACACACACACACACACACGATCAAACGGAAAGCTGGATGGATAAAAGTGGGCGCGATGTTGTTCCGGAATTGGTGACAAAAAAAAAAGCATAGTTTCTCCGTTCGGACGATCGATTGAGCATGTGCTTTCGGTGACAGTTGGTGGCGGATCAAGCCGGGTGATCCTTTGACTGGTGCGAGTGGACATTCCATTTCAAACAAAATTCAAATTTCGTTCACGACCATAATGAACTAGAACAGCGTGCGGCGAACAAATCGATAGTGTTTATCAACCGATGCGACCGGTGGTGGCAATAACCATAACCATAACCGTAACCATAATTTAAATGAACTGAAAAAAGCATGTTGCGCTGGAAAACTGTTTCTCCGGTTTTATTATGCTAATGTCGTCCGGTGATCGTAAGACGTTTGATAAGGAGTGCCTTTTGATGCTAGCCTGTTACAGTTTGCCCTCGTAGGTGTGAAAGCCTCTTCGGTGTGTGCAATTCAACAAAGCTACACCAAAGCTTGTGACTGTCAGCTGTAGATTTAATATTTGTATTACTGCCATTGAGCTGCAATTTTTATTATGAATACCAAAGAATACCTTCATTTTGCATCTTCCATGTTTATACGGTTGAAGTCCTTTAAAAAAACACGTTTTCGAGTCGAGAAACGAACCGACACGTGCTCGATCGTATATGGATACTTAAACCGATTTTCGTAATCCATTTTTAAGCTAACAAGTGTCGAAAGATGTGTCAAAAGCTCCAACAAAGCGACACTTTCGATGATCTACTTACTTCGAGAAGCTGGAATGCCAAACAAAGCAGCCCGGTACAACCGCTGCTTTACCAAACCACTCCGCACTAAGGTGGCCGGCAGATCAATATCGTTTCACATAAAGAATGGAAAGAAGCGAAAAAAAAAACGCTGGCACAAACGTACGGACACTCGAGAAACTCGAAGGGAGTTGGGCTTTGGTCGGATCGAGTCGATTTCAATTATCTACGGCTCAGGATCATTTACACTAAACTTGTTATTATTGCCGACAAATTGCCCCGAGGATTATCGCTTGTCTCTACCTTTCGACCTGTGTGATCTGCATCGTGCTTTGCAGGGTGAATTGAGATCGGAGAATAATCCGTTATTGAAATATCGACCACAACACACCGTGCATATGCATGCTCGAGCACGTTCCCGAGATTAAACGATGATAAAAGGACGCTGGTCGAAATGTGGTTGCTGCGCGTTTCCCACAGCCTTTTTTTTGCTTTCACTCGGCACGCTGAAACTAAGCGAGAGAAAGAATCCGCCTCATGAACCTGCACGATTTGCCAGTTGATGTAGGAAACAGGGTAAGGGAAAGGGATTCGCTTTTGGGTCAATGTTGGAAATGTATTTGGATCAATTGATGATCCTGATTGGTACAGTCGTTGCCAGCTGGCCGTCATGAGACAGTAAAGTGCATAAAATGAACAGATTTGTTGGCCCAGAGTGACAGTACCTGTTCGTATAGTACATTAATAGTTATTACCAGGCCACTACAGCACACACACGGCAGCAAATGCAGTTAACCTCTCAATCAACCATCCGTCCGACGAAACACAAACCACAACATAGCTTAACTTGGAATAATTAAGCAAGTGATGCCTAATGTCTGCTATTACCACGCGTACCTACAACGGAAACAAACCACCGCCCGAGGGCATCGCACTACATGCACACACCGTGCAGGCGATATTGGTCCGCGCGAAACCGTTAAGGTGCAACCGAAGCCAAAAGGTGATTTGAAATCATAAATCAAGGAAATAACTCATCGACGACTACGGTAATCGGTTGGATCGGTAAAGTTCCCGCGTGGCGTGTGCGGGACAGGCAGGTCGATAAAGCGTTTCTGTTTCTATGTTTCTCGTTTTGTTTCCCAAAGTTCATTGCGCTGCACTGCGCCCTGTGGATCTGTACGACCTCCGGAGGTCAGTACGGTGTAGAATGTGGCTCTAGCTTCACGTGTGCAGCATCGCTGTTTGTCCATTTGCAACTCAAAATCAACTCATTCAGCTGGGGCATGCAAAGGGAACGCGAAACAGCAACAACAAACCCTCCTATTCGTGTTGGCATTCTTCATCGACGAATGCATTTGACCACGGACCGAATCTTTCTGCCAACTGCAGGCACTCTTCTTACCCTCGGAATCGGTGGTTCCACTCGATTGTGGATGGTAATTGACGTCTCAATTATCGTGCACGGGATATGCAAAAGGGGAGCAGGATCTGCAACAAATGCCAACGCAATGGCACCTTGGAATCGAGACGGAGGATGAAACTCAAAACTTCCCCGATCATAACACACGCTGCCACGGCGATGATCAACGCGGAGTTTAGTTTCACCCCGGTTATCAGGGCGCACAATCGGAAGTCAAATGGGGGATGCTTTCCAATTAATTCGTTCCAATTTATGTAGCTCATTGTTGGCGACGCGCTATGATTTAATGGGAACATTTCAATTAATTAAAATTGAATGCGTTTCTGCTTTTATTAATAAACGTGCGTTTATGTTTTGTTGCACCCATGCGACAGAGTGGACCTGCGCACCATGTCGGGAGGAATCCGCGACTGCACCACGCCACGGATCAACAAACTTACTGGGTGGAAAAAAGGAAGCGAAACCAATAGCACACAGGTCGCTCCATTTCAAGCACCGCATGCAACACTTGGATGGATTTGTGGTATTTTCATTTTTCATTAGTGCTGCAGTTTCTGCCGGGCCGATCACCTGCCGATTGCGGACCGTGAGCAAGATCCTTGATTTGAAGTAGCCACGGCACGTCGAACGATACGGAGCCAGCAGGACGCGTTTCATTAAATTATAACCATAATCGCTCGTAATAACCTTAAATTTGGCGAGCGCTTCAAATAAATTCCTTGTACCAGCGCCGCGGTGGAAGCTACCACTAGCCGTGATTCGCGGGTCCCAGCATCGTGCCTTCCGCTGCGATTCAATTGCACAGCATGCAGTTTCTTGATTCGTACGGTTTCGTTTCATTGCACCAAATTCCAACTCTATTTAAAATCACTCCTCTCCCGTCCGATTTGGATACTGGGACGTGGTGTGCTTGTTTTTATGTTTGCTTGATATTTTAAGCACACGCTTGTGTGAGGTTTTTTGCGAGCGAAACAATGCCCGTACAAGGGCTTCAGTATTAATCACTGCACCGTTTTGACAACCGAAAAGTTTTTGGGGACAGTATGCAAAAACTTGATCATAGCGATCGGGGCATTATCCACGGTTCTTTTCACTTGAGCCCAATGGCGATGATACCCTTGTAAGGAAGTACTTATTTCACAAACAGACGTCATTTGTTCCACTCTAGCTTATAATGCGATGCCTTACAGCTTATCAATCTATCTCACCATTCGCAGCCCAACAGGGTAACGAAGATGAAAATGTCGTCAGAGTCAGAGCAGGTACTTCAATGATGCATAAACTTATAATTATAAAACAAAAATTAAGTACCTTCTGAGCAGACCTGGAATTTGAAATATTTTCAATGACTGACGAGATAAACGAATGTTCACAATGATAGCACCATATTTTTTAACGGGACATTGACGATCCAACACATTCGTGGAGTTCGAGGCGAGCTGAAAGATCTGTTTCGATAGGATGCATTTTGTAATGCGGCACAAATTGAACTGATTTAAGCTTTCTTAAGAAGTGCACTCACCGTTCCACCACTTTGTCACCTGATGGGACGATTTTCGCGTGAAAATTTACAGTAACGATAGCGATCGGCTAATTGATTGATGTTGCCACTGTGACTAGCGTCGATTCGCACTATGCACGTTCGCCGTCCAGCCCTGGATGACCCATTCTGTGCACCACATATTTATTGCATGACATTCCTAGCCCGTTTGCCTCGCGTGTATTGGTCTGTCCCAACAAACATCTGCGGTTTGAAGTTTTTCCGCTTGTGAGAGTAAATTCACACATCATTGTGATTCCCGCTATTAGTTCAGCCTCCATAGTGGATTTGCAAAGCGCGGGCTCCCTAGAAGCTGACGGCGCATGAAAGTCACTCTTGGCCCACCGGGGAGCAAGATCATCGACTGGACAACTGGACGCACACGGCGCGGCGTACGAGATCCATTGGAGCAATAAATCCGATCACGGCCCGATAAGAATTCAATAAAAACTCGTCAAGAACTTGGCACACAATTTGCACCAGCCATCAGCCGAACCAGCGATCGCAACCGGGCAAGCGACAGTTCAATGCTCAGCATTATCGACACAAAGCATATAAAAAAAAAGATCAAAGGGTACGGAGGCTCATTGGCGAGAAGGAATCATTGGCCGTAAAGAAAGACATTAGGGATCGGAGTGATGCGATCAAGTCCAGAGCAACCTCATGCTGGATTGCGCGCATGTGACCAGTTCATGTGTGCTTAAGTGTGTGTGTGTGTGTGTGTGTAGCGAGGAATGGATCAAAAGGAAAAGAAATCATGCTCCGCCGTGGATCATCCTGTCGGGTTTGTTGGGGCGGATAGCTACTTATTTGTCTTAAAAGTCATTTAGAATCACTTAAATCGATTGATATTTTCCTATTTTCAAATGCCAATAACAATAAAATACCTATCAAGTGACGTCGCCGAGTGATCGGTATGGCAACGCACACGGTGCAGTCATCTAAGCGGATGGCTCGCAGACGCACGGCTACTGGTCAGTATTTCCGTCTAGTGAAACTACATCGAATGAACTATAACAGTCAACGATCCTTTTTCTTTCGTTCCAACTGTTTAATTATATCAAAGAGGCCGCCGTGTGGCGGACTGCTATTGAAGACTTTTCTTCAGGTGGGCCAGGTTAAATCACGACACACTTCTACTCTCCATAGTGACACCAACTACAGGAACAGGTGGCGTTCACGTCCATCAACGAGATACCTTACCAACGACATTCTCGCCCATGAAGATCTATGTTTTGTTTGTTCTTTCTTTTACAATCTAGCACTGAGGTCGATTAGGTACTGTTTGTAAGAAGAAAGAAATATCACCAGCTGTGTAATATACTATGACAAATACTATTCCTTCGAAGAATACTGCTAGGAATGTGATGGTATGAACAAATATGACAACTACAGAAAAATAGTTTCAAGTAAAGTAAAAAAATAAACTTAGTTTTTAATCTCCACAATCAGATGAGGTTTTACACCAGTACACCCATGCATCTTATACGTGTGTACATAAATCGAACCAAAACATCCGTTTAACCGTGCCCAATCAAGTTTGTCGCCCCGGAGCTTACTTGTAGATTTTAATTTAGATAAAAACGTATACCCCCCGACTGCGAAACCATGCTTGGAAGGTTGATTCAACCACTGCGCGTGCTATGTGACCAAGAAATTATAACAATTTGAACGATGCAAGATTTCGGAAAAGCATCAGATCAACAGATCGCTTTACATTCTATATCCCGCAGCCTCGGCAAGCATGACAACCGCTTCGTTAAGATAAGATACGGCACAAAGCGGAAAAAATATTTCATATTCCTTCATTTTGTGACCGAACCTTTAAGTCGAGGCTTCTTCCGTGTTTTGAGATTTTGCTCTGATTTGAGGAAATGTTTTGTTTTCTGTTTTCAAATCTGCGTATCTGATGTGAGCAATTTATTACTTGACTGTAAGGGTTGATCTGCTTCTCATTTGAAAATTATCTACAAACCCATTATGGATTCCTGAGATCGTCAGAGGAAAAGGAACCCATTTCTTCAAGAAGGATAAGAACATGAGACACTTCAGAATATTGTCTTTTCTAAGGACAAGTAAGCAAATGCGCAAAATGTTGTAGAGAACAAAACGCTCTTTACAACTAGTCGTGCCATATTTGGAATTTCATGCTAACCATGGTACAATATTATTACAGTGGCGACAAACTGCGTTCTGCCGTTTCACACCTCCTCACATACCTGGCGACAATCGGTGTGCTAATTACCTTTTAAAAAAGATCGTCGACCATCGGTGTGCTCCAACGTATAATCCCAAAGCAGCGCGGTAATGCAATGATCCCGACAAAAGCGTGTCGGCGTCCATGCTGTCTGCTTTGTTGCAAACGGTAACCTTCTTTATCGCAACATCTTAATCTGCCCTTTTTAACACGTACTGAAATTCATCCCAGAACCTGCTCTCCGCTCCGGGGCTTGGCAGAGAATCCCTCACGGCTGCCTTGCAGCAACCGAGCGGCTGAATATCACAAAAGTAACCGATAGTAATCTGCCTGTAATGTGTGTACTCAAAAGCATCTCTAATATGATTCTCAATTTCACACCGGCTTTTGTCGGCGAATGGCTGGATGCACGAATTGTACGACTCACAAAGCGAGAGCGAGCGATTCCCTGGCAAAAGCAATGGCGCACACAGTTATCGTTTTGCACCTTTGTGTGCGATCGCAATTGAAGGGTGAACTTGGTGTTCTTGGCGACATGATTTGCGCCCTCCGTTCGCATAGACCTTTAGATTAAGTCCAACTATTTCACGGAGATATTTATGTGCTTGCACCGTATATGTAATGAACCGTATGTCCTGTTTCTCCAGGTGTCGAATGAGGCGAACGAAAAACAAAACAACCAAAACAAAAAAGAATTTAGTCGCAACGGCTCTATTCGCTGGAACATTTAACTTTGTCTTTCGCTTCTCTTCGTGATGTACTTGTTACGTAAATGAAGTTTTTGAATGCTGATTTTCAAATTCTGATTAGAGCAGTGATAAAGTCGGCAGAATTTGCTCCTACTTTACCAATGAAATCCATCGACTGGGATATCCACGAAGAGAAGGCAAATTATCGCACGAAAAATCACAAAATAATCACGGTGCAAAATGCTTGCACCTCCCGTTTGGAGAAAGTGTTGCTCACATATCTCCAAACATACATCGAAACTAAGCAGAGCTGCCTCTTGCTTATGGTGGCATTTTTATCGCTTCATAAAAGCGTTTGCAGGTCCCTAAGTACCGGTAATTACAATGCTTCAGAGATCTATACTCTTCGCATACGCGGTCACAGTACGAACGTTGAGCTTAACAGTTGTTTAGAATGGAAAGACACGGCCATGAGAAGGCATTTGAAATATTTGATGATTTTGTCGCCAACAGTAGAGGACTAGGCGCATGTTAAACCACCCTATGCCTCCTCAATAGCATTCCCGAAGACGATACTGTTTGGAAATGTTCGCGCGGTAGTATCGAAGCTTTCTTAGACGTGTAAATTCTACAGTTGATAAGCATCATATGAGCTGCTGAGGTGTTTCCCTACCAAGATTATCGTCTTACTAAAGACGGTAGTGTGTTGAGCTTTAGCACAGCTGCTCTACCGGGGTGCTTTACATATTTGCGTGTAGTGTGCGATAAGTGTAACATAAATAAAACATACTCACGAGTCTAATATGCAGGAAAGAAAAGCATACGGAGCTCAGCGTCACACAGCTAGAAGGAGATAACAGATAAAAGGCGTAAAATCTCGAGGTGTAACAAAGAAAATAAGCCACTACAGGAAGGAAGATGCATCAATTGATAGTTATGTTGAGCTGAAGTAAGCGTAAGGTGCTTACGTGTATGTGTGTCCAAATTGCGTTCCCACGAAATACTCGCGTTTTGCATCGGAATGAAAGCAGTTCAGAGCATCTGTACACGTTGCCATGTTCCTCAACTCATTAGGTGAACATAAAATGTAGATAGGGCCATTATTCTCGTTTCCGTGTTATTTTATTTTCGGATAAACATTTCAACGAAAACTGGAGCAAAAGCAGCAAGAGACATGCATGTTTGTTTGTTTTTAAACAAGGATCGGTCCCTTAATTTGATTACCTCAAATCTGTTCCATTGTTTTTTTTTCGAAACTATCTATAAAAACAACATTCGTTCATATTATTTTTAAAGCAATCTATAGCGCAACTTTTTCAATATATAACAATATTTTTTCAAACTGTGGTTTTCACATGAACGAAGTAAGTTTGCTGCACACAACTTGTTTGTCAAGTCTTATTCCTAGTGAAGAAATTACATTTTACTCATAATTTTTCCAACTATCCTGTATGGAATACAAAAATACTTTGAAAAGAAGTTAAAAAACAAACTTTTTATAACACTTATGTGTTAAAATACATGAACAACGAGTCGTATACAATGCGATGGACAATATCGCCATTTCAAATACCTCACAGGCAATAACGCTCTATGCTCATGAATTGCCCTATCATTCTGTGGTAGGCAGCAGGTTGCATTGGATGTGCGGTAGAAAATTATTATCCAACAGCGACTCTATTTCATGAACAAATTAGCTATTGAACTATCATCACTATATTTGTGATCGACAACAATGACCTGCACTTGCTCTCGGTGTGTGGCGGTTAGCAGATGATGCAGCACACGGTCAGGGGTCGCTCTAGGATATTCAATGCTGGAAGGGTTCGCTGAAGATCGAGGTCACGGAGTGCGGGCACAATGCAATCATCATAACTATTCGTTCTTCTTTCCTTATCTATCATTCTTGTAGTCGGTGCAGGAATACGTTAAAAGATTCACGGTTCACGTTGTTTAGACGCCCATTGTACCAAACCGTTTAGCAAACGCATTACATTTAACCTTGTCGGTATGAAGATGCCATCCACTCTGTTGCATCAAGCATTTCGATAGCAAAGACACAATTTTCAGCTTGTATATTCAACATTAATTTATATGAAGTACCTCGGTCCAGTTCATCTAGCGTTGATGAAGAATTGGTAATAATTAGCCTCACTTGCTTCGGCTTATGCTATGGGAATGTGTTATAATCGCGCAATCTGAAAGTTAGGCACTTCAGGTTACTCAATAAACGAGTGTTATAGTGATCTTTGTGATTAACTGTTGATAGATACTTTAGGTTCTTCTGTTTTGAAGCGCTGTTCCCAAATCAGAGTTATTGAGCTCCTTAAAACTATATTTTCTAACGAAACAATTTTTTTGTGTTAATTTTTACGTGCTTCTCCAACCAATATAAAGGTTTGTGGTTGTACTTGTCCAATCACATCTTCTTCGATCGTTCATGCATCTTCTCAATTGTAATTCAAAATAAATTTTCGAAAATTACTCAATTTCAACTACTATGGTCTAATAAAATCGAATTCCCCTGATATAGCTCGTTACTGGACTGGAAACGTTACTGGACGGAAAGCAAAGAGGGATGATGGCAGTGCCCATTGTTCAGGATTTTTTTTCTACTTTAACTGACCTTGTGTGAATAATTTTTACTCTCCCTAAAAACAACCGACACCTAGGAATTTCTATCGGACAGATTTTAGTTCGACAGCTTTCTGCTAATTTTGTTATAAATATAACAAACTTATACCATTCTCCAAACTAACCAGGCTGAAATATGTGATGAACCACAGAAGAACTCATTAAGTACAATGTTCGAGAGTCATCTTCATTTTAATTATTTTTACCAGTTCTACAAAATGGCTAACTTCTTCTTTTCTTCTTCTATGGCTCTAAAAACTCAATAGGTCTTGGACTGTCATTTCTGGCTTCCGTTACTTGAATGTGCCCATAACAGGTATGTACGGGGGAATGGCCCGAATTGGATTCATACCTCGGTCCTGCCCGTTCGGAGCCGCACCTAAACGGGTAAACTAGCGAGGATATATTAACGTTAAATAAGTAAGTAACTAGTTATTACTTGGAGTTTTGTTTAATCATTTCACTCCTCCCTAAGCATAATTCCCATGCATAAACTTAACTTAACTACTTGAATGTTCGATTTTTATACGTGAGTGCGAAGAAGCGCCAAACTTATTCGTTGAGCACTTTTTTGTAAACAAATGTGTTGTAAACATAATTGAGCTGAACATATTACATTGGATCACAAAAAGTCAGTAAACTTACTAGGCATAACAGCTTTGACTTGCTTATCAGCACCATGATAATACGCCAAACAATAATAAAACGGAGAACTGTTAAAATAAATTTTATTAACATTTCAATATAAATAATTCATGTTTCAGATACATTGCAACGAAAGGAAAATCTGAACTAACACACGAAAAAATCCTTTTTGTACCAGTTTACCCATCTACAATATTGCATTACTCTCGCTGACCTGCTGAGCATTGTTGATGGCAGCTTGGCAGGTAAAACAGCAGGAGTCATTTATCATATGATTTAAAGCAGATCAAGCAACGGTACCAACCAAAAGAGACATGCAACGAGACTAAGCCTCAAGCTGATATCCGTCAATGTTAACGAACGGTCCAATGCAGTTGGTTTACTTGAAACATGAACGTTGAAATGTAAGCTGAGACGATCGATCCACCTATGAGATGTTTAAAACGTATCAAGCAAGCTGTATGATTTTAAAAATATACTTGCACATTAAACAAAAATTAAATTATTGACGATTGTGCATAATCACACAACTTCTAAATGTACAGCTCCATAATCCAGACATAGCTTCATTCGAATTACATCTAGGGCAAATATGATTCCACCAGTTACCATACTGTGACACAATTAGTTCCGGCTTGCGTGTGAAAAGTAAGACAATTTCAATGAGTGTCATTAAATAATTTTCGTGAAAGTTTCGAAGAATGCACACATTTTCAGGTTTTGGTAGCGACAATCCGAAACAAAACATTCGGCACAATATACACATCACCAGTGGACTAACCGGGTGCAGCTTTTTTGTTCTTGCACTGTACGCTGGTTTAAAATAAATGCAAAAGCAATAATTGATTCATAAATGCATGGCGTGCAGCAAATGGGCGAAGGATTTGTTTTTTGTTTTTATTCCCTCATTCGCATTCGCGCGTCGAGTGGCTCGTTCGAATTTCCACCGGTCAAAATAAGTTCCTGAGCGCAATTCGATAGTTTTGGACGCTTATTTGGAGCCAGCCAGTCCCTTGTTTGGGTCGACGGATTGAGTTATTAACTTATTAAAATTTTCAACATTTCGCAGTGATTCAAGTGGCAGGTAATTTACTACACCTGAACCAGCCCCTTCCTCCATCTCCCACAAAGGGATTCGCATGACGAGTGTGGTTACAGGGGTCCAAAATTCAATCACTTGCACGAGGAAGAATGAGACGAAATGGTACCGAGTACAATCAAATATTCTTCAAGTTGTTGTAATTCTTGGAATTAGTTCAATTGAATTGAATTGACGAAGCGATATTATTTGTTTTATTGTTATTATTATTGTTATTATTTGATATTATTTGTTTTTGTACACGTTCTACCTAATTTATTGCCGCTGCCAAAACTTCTTGGTTGTGCTTAAATTATTGTTCATGTAATTGAATAATTTGCGTAAATATTTGACTTTTTTACCATTGCATTTATTTCAAAGATTATAAAGTGTTTACAGGCTTTTATCCGCTTCAGTCCGTTAAACATCTCTTTAAGCTCCAACAGTGTTTAGATATCATCTGTGTCATAACTCACATATTAACTAGCTATCTCAAAACCTGCTTTTCTTCATATATTCACTGACATGTGACTGTGAGACTACAATGTATCGAAGATGCTATTCTAAATACCTCATAATATCGCTCGACGTATCCGTCCTTGCGTAACGATACCCTCACAATGTAGATAATATGTGCCGGCATCATGACTCCCACCGTTTTGTTAGAAAAGTATCGGAAGGAAGGATTTGTTGTTTTTTCCACATCATGAACCGGCTTCGCTGCATTTTCAGGTTTAATAGTGTTCGAAGTGCAGGGTTCCTGACAGGTCAAACAAAAACAGTTTCATACCAAGCTGCCAGCCTGTTTAACGCGAAGTGATTGATTCGTTGGTTTGTGCTAAAGGGCCAAAATTTATGAGCCGTAAATCAGACGAAACAACCTGGACAAATAGGCACACTAAATAGAACGATTTTTTCCATTGCTCTTGACGTTTCATTTGGCTTGAAAAAGCGGGCAAATGTACTTGAGTAGCTAGTGGAATGATCAGGAGATCGTGGGAATTTTGCAACCACAGCGTTGATGCCGAACACCTTTGCCAGTCTGCGAGAAATTTTTATTTTCTGGCTGCTTCCGACCGATGCATTGTAGCTTGCAGACTGTTAAGATTGCTACTGTGCCTGTCTAGTTTCTGGAAAAAGCATGAATTTATCTGTTGATCCGTTTGACCGGAGAACCGTTTGGAATCTATAGATTAGAATTATGGCAGTCTATAAAACGAACCACGATACGCTACTTTGGCTGCGAAGGCGTTAAAGCATACACTCCTCAACGCAAAGCAAAACAAAACTGCACTTCTTCCTAGTCGTATATGATGAGCACATCCTCATAGCCACACCATTAGATCACTAGGTGTGCAACAGGCTTTGGTATTTATTCTTTAATTGCGACTGCACCAAAGGCCACCCGAAGGTGGATTTTCTCGTTGCAAGCTTTACAAATGCCACTTTATGAGCATCGTTCGGGTCGGTAATTTACGTTGTAGCCTCGCGTAGAAACCATAAACCACATACAATAATTGATATCACAAGTTCGTATGCAATCGTTTGCTTATTTTATTCGTTTTAATTGTGCCTGCGCACATCAGTGCACTGTGCGTCAGCTAGATCGAATATCTATTTAACCGATCACCGGGGCGAATCTGCGGCCAGATCGAACTATGCGATCCGTACGAGTTGCCATCGTAATGAGTTCATTGTTTTTTAAGGCCCAGCACGGCACGACGGCTTACCGTTTGCCACCACACTGCCCGGCCCAACATCAGCATCCTCTACATAAATTACGGCCGAATCGTAAAACTGTGAAAATTATTTAAATTAGTTTTACTTGCAACTCGTTCAACGAGTCCACTAGGTGACACTTTTGTACGGGTTAAAAGGTACAAGCACTGCCCCTTCCGTGCGCCGACGACGAGCCGACTGCCGTTCTGGAAACCGCTCAGCCGATTGCCTTTGGCTGTTGTTTTACAAGTTGTTTTATCTTTGGTATGCTGTTTGTTCTTGCAAAAAGTGATCGTCAAGATTGCGTGCCTACGTCGGGAGGATAAACGTGTAACGTTATACACGGCATTTAGCTCATTAGCAACCGGTGGTTGCGCATCATCTTTCGCTTTAGCCGAACGGAGGTGGTGCGCTTTCAGATGTGAACTATTTCTACGACGGCCAAGTGGCACTAAATATGCCTCCATTCTCGATGCAGTACGATGTCCACCGCTTCCAGCGGAATCGTATAATATGAGCAATTTTATTCGATCACAGTGTGCTACTGAACATTTCTAAAAGTGTACACGTACGGAAAATCGCTTCTATATACGTTGTTGATTGGAGCTTTCTGTTGATAGTCTGGAATTATAAAGATTTTGAGATGTGGTAACTACAATGAAATCAAAATGAAGTATATTTATTGTTTCTTCTTTGACAGTATCAAGGGTAGCATATTAGATCGCAAAGAGCAGTTGAGCTCGATTTCAAACGACATAGTACTTAACGAATTGATTAAATACTATAGCTCCGTCCTTTTATTTATTCGAACGACATCTTTTGTACCACACTCTTTTTAGTTCCACTTTATTTTTAAAAACGTTTATAGAGGTTGAACAAATCGCAGGAATTTCGGATGAAGCAGCAGGATGGAAAATATTTACCAGAAGAATAATTGTGTAGTTTTGTATTGCCAATCCAAGAGAGTTCTATTTCCGATTTTTTGCCCTTCTTATAATGTTTCTAGTGAGTGCCGCCTGCACGAGTTATACTCACACGCCACTCTTTATCTGCCAAGACCAATGAATACTTACAATGGGCAAATATACATGACGTAGAGATAAATATGCGTCGTAAAAAAAAGTCAAAACATGACAATATTCTTTGTTTCTTGCACCAGACATTGTGATAATTTTAATACGGAATTAGTAAATATGTTTTCCCTGGTTTTATTTAGAATTGTGAGTATTTTTACAGAAGCAGTTTATTCAGAACATTCCACTTTTTCAGATTGAATATTAATTAAAACAATTTATAATCGTTATTCATCAGAATTGTTGCTTATTTGAAAGCAAACATAAAAAATGCATATGTTTTATTTCAAATAAATTATGAATGTATGAAATATCTTGGAAAACTGAGCTATTTTGTTAATTGACAAACAAAAATAATTTAGAATTGGTACAACTACTTTGTATACTGGCAAAGGTCACGAGCAAATGAGTGTTTTTTCTATTTCAAGATTTTATGTATTTCATTCAAAACAGTCAATAAATGGTAATCAAAGTGTTTCCTGGCGCCCAAAAGGTTCGTTGTTGTTCAATATAATACATTTAAAGACGTAACCAACTAAACAAGGTGGATTTCATTGCAGTGCCGGTGTTTACGATAAAAAAGGAATGTAATAAACATTCATTTGTAACATTGAATGTAGCCCTTGTTCATGGGGATTGGATTTCATTAAACGAACTTAACAATCATAAAACGAAATTTCTTTCACGGACATTTCCTTCCAAACCATCTTCCCAACATGCATCACCAACAGTGAATGCTCTGAATTTCAGAACTATAAAATTTATTACTATCATAATGTAAACGGTCCACTATGATTCACGGAAAAGAATTTCATCCAAACCGTTTCACACCGGTGCCGCATTGCTTATTTGGCGTCTGCAAAGGATCGATTACCTCGTTTTAACACTTTCCTGTTGAAATCTACCACTTCTATGAACACGTGATGCCTATGTACGACATGTCTGCGATGCGTCAAGAGCGCCAACGCACATAAAGCCCAAAAGCAAAACGTACCATCAGTAGGACATAGGAAAAGGGAAAAGACCCCGTCGAATGTAAAGAGTGTCATAAGTTTTTGATTTTTATGTCCTTGTCCAAATAGAGTGCAATAAAACGCCAAAACCGGCTCCGGCACAAAAAGAAGAATGTCCCTAAGGCGAACGTGCAATGAAACCACCCTCTAGCGGTGCCACAAGACCACACGCATCGAATGTTGATCAGAACCATAATTTATTGTAACAAAACACAAGACACCTTCCAAACCACCGATCTGGATGAGACATCCTGCATCGCATGCCGATCGAATGCGATCAGGTTGAGCTATTCGTTTCGATTGATCGTGAGCGTTATAAGCGTAAAATAGCTGATAGTAGTGTGACCCGCGGTGTGTGATGATATTTCGTCGTCACCCTTGTAAGCCCACGACGCCTATAGAAAACGTCCAATCCTCTTCACAAAGAAGCGACGATCGAATGAGAAGAAGAAACTGGAAATCAATGCTCTCTGATCTCTGATTTTTCCATCGTTGATCGATTTTTATTTGACCATTATCATCGACGGAAGATTCCATTTCGAGAGTTGAAATCCTAATACCAACAACACTGCAGGTTTGTTCTGTATTGCGCTTCTCTGTTTCTCTCTTTCTCTCTCTCTTTCTCTTTTTCTCTCTGCTTCTCTGTCTTCCCTTCCTTCCACCAGAATACATAGCATATCGGCAAACAAATCGCCAGGGAGATGCCGTTTCACAATATACACCTAATTTCGAAGGAACATAAAAAAATCTGTCAACAATTCCGTGGTGGTGCAGGTATCTGATTTTATAGACCCATATTTTAACCGCAGATTGATCCTCTTGGACGGGTGGACGTATGAAAATATCTTTACTACGTGTATAAAACGCTTTATTAGTTCTCCTAATATTGTTTACCAGTAGTGATTCGCTGGTACAATTTTGATTCGACAAACAGTCTACCATGTTTGAACTTACGGTTCAACAAAATAATAATTTAACAGTTAATATCAAAACCACGGTACCGTTTCCACAAATAGGGAAAGCAATAATCATTTGTGGTATTAACGCCCAGTGTAGTTATTCGCTTTGTTGTACATTCCACCGGAAGTAAATGGTGCAGAAAATGAAACACCAGTAGCAAGGATGCTATTTAGCGAAGAAAAATCACAAAAATATTTTCACTGAAATCGCCCACAGGGTATTAGTGTCAAAGTGGCCGTTTGAATGATGGTGTGGAATATATTATCACAATTTAATGGCTATCAGCTCAGTTTAACGGGCCCGGCAAACGCACGGGTTAGATGAGCACCAGCGGCACCATCATCCAGCCGGGCAGTGGACGATTACCGCCACGAGACTACCAATTTCGCTATCGGCAGCGTTCCGAGTCGATCGCTCCGGAATTTGTTCAGCAGCAAGGGCATCCGCCACACCCGCCGAAAAGTAAAAGAAGCACGACGCAGCAGCAACACCAACAGAAGATGAAAGCTGCCTTACAACAGCTCGGCATAACTGCACGGAACGTGGTTTATAGTGTAATAATAAATGCTTTTTATATAATTTATGAGGTATTTAAAGAGTAATATCACAGCGATCGCATCATTCGCAGGATGGTCGGGCTTTTGCATGATCGTATATGTTATGGATAGTAAAACGTATGCTCCACAAGCATCCCGGACAAGCTGCTCTGTATTTGCGGTGTTTGCCAAAATTATTCATGGTTTACCATAAAGTGAACAAGAGGCTGAAAGTAAATTAATTAGCATCTCCAAACGTACCGTTTTAATTAGACTTTAAGTAAGTTAAATATCTTAAAACGTACAATTCCATTCTGTAGGCTCTTAACTAGAAGGATGTCAAGATCTTTCTTTTTTTACAATTTTAAATTTTATTGCTTTAAAACTATACATGTCCGTCCTTTTTATACTACAGATGTGCACACTGAGTGAGCAATGAGCTGAATCTCGCGAAATGATTTTATGAATTCAGCTCAGCACGAAGAATGTTTAAAACTCTTCTTAATACTGATTCGAGTTCCAATTCTCTCAATTTTTTCACCGATGAGTGATCTGAAATACATAAACTTGAGTTAATTTATTGCTGTACGTTTCAACCTTAAGCTTATTTTTTACGTTTAAAATGATTTATTTGTTTTTTTTTTCTGTTTATTTTAAACTTCAGTTTACTTATATTTTGGTTTATTTATTAAAACACTTAAAAATTTACATTACTTTAAGTAACTACAATAAATGTTAAGAGCCTAAACACTTGATAGATACCAAACGCAATGCAAATCAACACACACAATGCATAAGGCTTTATGCTGCTACAGTAAAACATGTGTTAATACTTTCCGAATTTTCCTATCCCCCAAGGCAGGCTTCATTTACATAAATGCAACAAAGTGCGCATAGGAACAACATCAGACAAATATGCGTTGTAAGAATTATGAATGAAACCAAACTGCTACCGAGCATGCATGTAAACTGTAATGGAGGCTATAAAAGCTTATTTCATATCACTCGGAAGTCCATCGTACGCGGCTATGTTTTCAATTACCATGCTGCTGCTCATAACAAACTCCCCCGAAGCTACCCATGGCCTAGCGAGCAAGTTTTATTTATTCTGTCCGAGTAATGCCGCTCCGTTTCCGTCTCAAAGTGCTTTCTTTCCAACCGGTTAGGCTTATGTTCGAACGATATTAGTGGCGTTGGGCTGGGTGCATTATGGGTAGGAAATATCAATGCCGTGATGGTGCTGCGATAAATTAAAAATTATTCAAACCCTCCGTGCATGTATTCGGTTCTGCTCTGGACAAGTGCGTTCTTGAGACAGCACTTGAGCTGATGTGTTAGACAAACTGGTCTGATGTTCGTTTGGGCTACCGTTTACACCTTCACCGGACATTTCCTGCGCGGCCGAAGAGTAATGTTCGATAATCCTAACGACCAACGGTTGTTCCATGTCAATGACATGAGCAAACGCATCGTTGTTAACGACTGGAAACTATTCAAACCATGTTTTATGTATGTATTTTATGTCCCTGTTTCACTGCACCGACGTCGACCCGGTTCATGAAGCTATATCTTTGCTTCCTGTTCTGTTTCGTTCTTACCTTTTCCGCTGCATGTAGCCGGTGGTGCTGGTCAGTATAATATTATGAATAGATCGATTGATGGAAAGAATCATGCGTACACACTTGCCACCAAACAAAAGACCTGAATGAAATCAGAAATATCAATTCGTGACCATATTGCCAAACGTATTCTGACGCTAAGCTATTTTAATTCTAACTGATTCATATCTCGTGAAATTTCTAACGTGTGTTTTCTTTCCAACAGTCTAGTCGATGGTTAATACCCTCAGTTTTATATAGGTTTTCTCACGATTTGCAAACACGAATAAAACAATACCAAACAATTGTTACACATTCTGTGCTATCATCATTTTCTATAACACTATTTGAATAAAATTATTCTGTAATACTGGTTGAGTTAAACAGTACCGATTGAATACGATTTCTCGACTGCCAATGCAAAGATATCCTGAACCATCTGTAGCAGGTGGGAATATTATTTACTTGCATGCGCATGCCGGCCGGCTGAACAACACGCAGCGGAACGGTTCATTGAAATTTACGATAAAAATATTCAAAGCAGTAATAGTTTTAAATTTATGAGCTCAACATAATCGCTCGTGCAGCAACAACAAAGCGGATCGCCAAAATGGACCACGGCTAAATGTAGAATTTCGGCGTAATTACGCATGTAAATTTCACTTTCCGTAAAAATGTGCGTTGCACCAGCTCTGCGCCAGCAATGCAGCTCGAACAGCCGTCACCGGCGAAGGATGTTTTCGAATAATCACGCTCCCCGTTTCGACAAGCGCTTATAAAATGTCGATGTGAAACAAAAAGCAGAGCAGCATTTTATGTAAACTAAGTAGTGATTGCACATTTTTATACGTTTTTAATGTAGCTTGGTACCAGCATAAAACAAGAAAATGACCATCATTAAACGGTAACAGGCCGATCCTGGAAGGCCGGTGGCGAAAATGTGGTGGAACGCGATGTATAACAACGCTCGTCGCGGTGTCTTCTTTGACTCTCGGGGCAAGTTCACTGCTCAGCCACTGCTGAAAGCTGGTAGCAAGCCCATGACGGTTGAAACACATGACCAGCGTTCCAGCACTTCTTTTGCACTGACATGTTATCACCGAAAATCTGTGTAATTTTGATACAACAACGCTTAAAGTGTTGCATCAAGCTTCCTGGCTTCAGCGGGACCGCTCATTCGTTCTTTCATACGTACCATCACGAGATTGGTTTCTTGCAACCGTTTCTGACCTACCAAAATGTGGACCGCACTTAACCACGCAGTATGAATGGAAGAAACAGCCGTTACACACAACCAATACCATTGAAAACATTGTTCGATGAAAGCGAACGGAAGGAAGCGAATGGATGAAGTAAAGAACAATAAAAATCAAACCACATCATTAATTTCACATACAACTTCGTCAAAAGTTTCGGTTCCGTGGTAGGCCCTAAAGGACTTTGTCATCCTGTGAGGTCCTACACCTGATGCTGCACCAGCGGTATTAGTGGTATGCGGCCAACGCTACCTAATGTGTGCATGTGTCCGTTAATGTTAGTGAATGTTTAGAACATTTCAAGGGTACGAATACGTTTTGCAGTGTAATTAGAGCGCACAAATAAAAAAAGTTGAGCGCCCTTAGGATAAATGTAGGCATGGCAGGTCCCGTATCTGTTTGGCGTAATTCGTTCCTGAGTGTCGAAATTGAGGATGGTGATTATCGCCAAATTTCTTTTGGTGCACTAGTTTCGGTCAGTTCCAGTTTCCGGTATTCGGAACATTTTTTTTATTCATTTCCGTAATATTTCATCATCTTTGAAAAAATAGGGTATTTTGAGGTGTTTGATTAAGTTATTTTGAGCTTCAAGGTTTTATTAATCACTTCTTTTTTTTTTATTTTCAAGGCTTTGGATAAAAACGTATCAATTATCAAGCAATACAGGTGGTCCTAAGGTTTAAGGCTGCGGCGTTTCGTGTCGAAAATAGACCTTCTGAATTTGAAAGGACTCCCGATATCCAACATATTGTCTATCTATCCATAGCCACAACATTAAACTAAAACAGAAAATAACATCTATCTTTACGGTATAACATACTTTGTTTGACGCCCAACTTCAGTTCAGTATTTTCATAAATAGCATTGTTGCTGCATATCCACCAACAATTACAACCACCATCTTACAAAATCACTTTGTTTCACAGATCGCCGAACGTATGAGACAACATAAAAAAGCATCTTCTGTCCATTATTGGTAATGATCAGATGAATGCCAGCGTTCCCATATCCTCTACTGCATAGATGTAACAACAATTTGCTAGTATCTAATCATCGAATCCAACTTAACCGACACAGTAAAAACGATCCTGCTCTGCTAAAAGAAGCTCCGTCAATTGCTCCGGAACGATGTATACCATTGTGTGCCACGCCCGTCAGTGCCGCATGAAAGGAAAATAGCAACTTGCTGCAATACCCTGATAGCATTCAGAGCTCATCGAGATCATCGTGTAAGGGTGCCGAGCAACAAATCACGGATGCAATGTTATTTCTTGATTTCACACTGTCCATCTTTCTGACGCATAAGACCTGCGACCCGGCCCGTTTCGTACGAGAGACAGGGACTAAAAAGTACAATTTTCTCATGAGAGTCTTTGAACATTTATTAACAAATTGTATCTGACATTAGAGTGCAGTGGATATTAATCGCTTATCATTTGTTTCTTGCTCTTGAATGTAGACCTCCTCACACTCCAACTTCAATAGAGCTTTTGCACAACATCTGCTTTTCTGCTGCTGTAACTCTATGTTCTATTGGACGCAAGCATCTCGAAGCTGCGAGTAGCGTCCGTGAAACTATTCAAGTTACCAACTGACTCAGTAGGGACCAAGCACCTTGCTAAATAAATTGCAGCGATCACTACTGTGTAAGCAAATGATGTCCAAGTTTCATCTCTACTTCTTAGCAAAAACAGATCAACCTAGTGTTTATACTTTTCATAACGAATGCCTTCCTGTACTAGATAATATATTTCTGGAATTCCCAAAACTATAAAAAAAAATATCAATACTTCTATCTTCAAGAATAATCTACCATGCCCTTTCCCGCCCGACGAACTCTCAAGTGTGAGAGTAGTGGTTTAATTTTTGCAGTCATCATAATTAAAACTCTTCTTGCACCAAACACGTCAGACTACTTCTTGTCAGATGCAGGAGCTGCCATCGACGTAGCAACGGCCAATGGACAACGGGTGATCGGTTGTCTGAATTGCTTACTGCGGCTAGCTCCACTGCCCGTGAACCAGTAACGTGAGCTATGAAGCGAAGAGTTTAATTTAATTACAACCGCAGTGGCACGACCTTTTTGCTGAATGGCAGGGTGTTGAAGATGAACATGAGATGTATGAAGTTTTGACAGATTATGATCGGATCACTCCGCAACTGGCTGTGGTACATTTGGATGCCATTAAAAGCGCAGACAAGTCTTGGGTGGCTGATATCAAATACAGCCACGAAATTGCTACTTCTCACCGTGGAAGCGACGCCATGTCATGAACCGTTCCCGCTGCAAAAAGCAGCACCTTGAGCAATCAAGCCACAGCGACACTGCTAGGCGTAAGTTTCTGACCATTTCATCTCCTCTCCTTGCATGCTATCCTGAAGTGACAAGCGTGGACTGCCGTTTGGAAGGTTTCAGCATGATAAGCCAAAGTGTCAAGACGATAAGTTGGTTTACTTGGTGCAAAGAAAATAATGCTTCGTAAGCGACGACAAGCAGACCATTCAGGACCGCCACAAGTTCCTGAATGTCTTTCAGAGCTTAACCATGAATCTCCGTATTGTAAATAATCGTCCTACCTATACAAATTTGCACTGTTGTCCAACACATTGAGAGCATATCTAATCCACCTGAAAAGTTGCCCAGTTATACAGGGTTTATTTGCGCAACTAACAAATAAGCCTAGATGGGTTTGATGATACGCGAAAGTAAAGAGTGATGGATTTTGTGCAAGGTGGTACTGATGATTACAATAAAAAAGCAGAGTAAAACCAAGCATGCTGAAATTGAAGAGTTTCATTGTTGTGCTAATTATTGATAACATGTGATGGTCTCTGCAAAGAACGAAACAAACCATAACTTTTATTCTTTTCCTAGGGTTACTGTAAAATAATATTGACAATATTAAAAAAGGAATGAGACTCAACTTTATGGTATACTTATCCAATAACCCCAACAGTTAGGATCAACAGCAAACAACAAAAAATTAAGCATGACATTTACAAAAGAAATAAGATATCTCCAATCAAAAAAACTCTTTTTGACCACAACTTACAGGCGATAAAAAGTGTTTAATATTCATTAATATAAAAAATATCCTATTCAGCACTATCCACGGCCTGTGCAAGATATTGGTCACGGTCGTTGTACATCACACCGATACGGTGGCCCATCACGATGCCATTTGATGGCTAGCGAGCATATTTACATAAAAATCATCGAACAATTATGGCAAAACTCGAACTCAACACCATCCATCATTGTCGCAGAAACCCGATCGATGGTACATGCTATCGAATAGGTCGATGAAATGCTAAGCACCGGCAACATTATACACATTTGATGACGATTAATCGTTGTCCATTTTTTACGAATCCTCACACCAGCTTCTATTGTATTCGTCGTAGACTTTGCTGATATAAATGAAATCAAATAATAACAAACAATGTCTGTTGCATTTATTTTAAGATCATTCGTGAACACAATGTTGTGTTGAACAAAACAATTAGAAACATGTGGTTGTGTGCTAAAAATTATAAAAAAGTTAGTTTTTACACACTTTATGAAAAAAAAACAATTACTCTAACAAATGTTTGCAGCACAATCTATCAAAATTGTTTCTAACATTATAATTTAAAATAAAAACAGCTAGGAATTCAATTGCACATTTAAATATGTTCAAACGCTACGTGTTCGTTCGCCCATATGTCTCTTGATCGATCTAATGTCTGTGGAATGATTTTAGGTTGATCATTGTGGAAGAGTCATTACTCATCTCCCCCAAAACCAACTCCTGATTGATATTTGTTCAACTATTCGCTTTGCCCCGAGGAGTTCACATCGTTCCATTGCTGCCAGGGGAAGAGTAAAGTTCACTCCCCATACAATGTGGACCGTATGTGTATCAATGGGAAACACTATGCATTGTACCCTACAGATTGGCTTCGAGATTCAAAAATGTATCGAACCTTACGAGACATAGCGCAAAGCAAATAGTTGCTTTCCATTGTGCCCTATTGTGAACCGATTCCGTACCGTGATGTTCTCCGTGAAGGTGCGAAGAATTGGACTCGCAAAGTTGTTCCAATATACATCGAAAAATGTCTTAATAACCACTTGACACGCACGAATGCTGCAACGAACATTCCGAGAGGTGTTGCTCGTACCACCTCTTTTTGATACCTATCCAGGCGTTTGAACCAGCTAATGCTAGTGCAGCGTCTCCATCGGACACGCAACCATTTTGCACTTCTTACGATCGTTTCCAGAGCTGTAGTCATTAATCACCCCTATATTCGGGAGGTCCGCTATGGATGTACGTTTTCTCACACTTGTTCTCCAAAAGTTTCCTCCCCAGCTGCGGGCAGTCGGTCGGTCGATGGGGTGTTCACAACGTTCACTGATAATACAGGCTACGAAGGCGCATGTCAATGAGCGATAATTTGGTCGCCCTGTGATCGGTTCCGAGCGGTTAATCGGGTATTGATTAATCAATCACTGTGACCTCGCCGAGGTCGTGCCGGCTCGAGTGGCGTTGAAGTTCTGCCCCCTGCTCAAACGATCTATCAATTAAAGCAAATTGATGATTTCCCCATGCAGCACAGAAAGCATTTGCTGAGCCCGCGCTTTTGGGCTCCGTTTTTAACGGCTTATCAACAGGCGCAGTCTAATCGCAGCCAAAGCATCTTCCGAGCGATGGTTGATTGTGGATGTGGACAGGTGATTCGACGGGCAAGTGAAGAGTGTTTTGTTTTTATGTTGAAGCTTATCGCTGTCATTCGGGGCAACACATGCATCATGCAAACAATATGACTTTTTTCTAAAAGTGCCTTTTTCCACCTGATACAGAAAGCATTCGGTACGCTTGCATCTACGGAACGCCAGAAATCACCGAACCGAACACTGCTAAACCATTTGATCCTCAGGATTATTAATCACTGTCAGTTGCCTCGAGGACTATCCAATCAGTGTCTAATTCAGGAACTCAGCGCACACAATGCTCAATATGGATTCTTGCTTTTCCGATGCCTTTCTTGATGCGCAGCCATGCCGAGCGCGCGCGTAAGGATCTGACCGCGATCGTTTCAAAATCGGTGCTGTTTCTCGTACACGATTACTCCCAGAAACCTTTCTACATCGACAGCGAATGGCCCGGAGTCTCCGTGGGCCAGACGATTGACCCTCTGAATGATCTGAATTTACAAACCGATTCCTGTGTTTCTCAGGCTCTGTCGATCCCGCAACGCCCCCGTCGGCTGCCCGGGTGCCCAACCAAACGCCCTCCCTTTCTACCACTTACGGGCTGCTTTTGGCTATGCCGTCTTTGCATTCAACCTGCTATGCGTGAAGACACTATAGATTCTTCATATTTATCATTAACCTTCGGGCGCAAAATACGTCACATGTGCGATGATCGCGCTGATATTGCCAGTCCAGTCCACATGCCGTCTGCCCTGGGTTTGGGATGTAATTCACCATCGTTCGGAAGGCTCCATCCTTTACCACCGGCTACACGCAGTCCAATTTCGCTCCCAGCAAGGAAGATGAATGAGATCCAAATAGAAATGCCTATCAAAATATTTTCGTTGAAGCTTTTCTCTTTGTTGAAGGTTGTGGTTTTGGAAACATAAAACATAGTTGTATTCAAACAAGATAGGGCGAGGGAGAAAATCAAGTCAATCTCTTCATTGCTCCTTCGGTTTCCCGCTCAACAGGGAGTCCCGGTTGGTAAAACGGGCGAAAGGGGTGCTCGGTGAGCGTGTGCTTCATGTCTATCATCGTTCGATGGGAAAGGGCGAAGGTGATCATGGCTGAGCAAACGAATGAACCGTGCGCCACAGTGTCTCATTAACATAATTTTGTTTCAACGTTACCTATAATTATGAGATTAACGTTCTAAGATGTGTGAAAATTGATGTTTTCTTGTTGGTTCGTTTATGTTGAATTAAGAGTAAGACATAAATACTGGTAAAACGATAAGGTTTACTTGTCAAACTAAAAGCAATGCAAAAACATTTGTAATTGCACAGATTATGATCGTATTGGCTGCCATCAGATTTTATTTTTACCTTTCGGATTTACTCAATTTAGACAACAAGTTGCTATTTTTCAAATAAATAAATCAATTTGAATTTATAATCTATTAATTTCTAACTAATAGAACAACATAAAACAACAGATCCAATGATACATGAAAATAAAATTATTTATCGTGTAGAATGGTCACAATACTGCTTATAAAGGCATTCGTACTACGCATTTAACAAACAAACAACATGCATAAAAAATTCCTGAAAGTCAAATTAAAGCATTCGACGAGTTTACCCAGGATCGACGTTTTGAAAAGAAAATGTGTTCTAGATTGAGATTAAGCTATTTATATATGAATGATGGGATCGTTCTTTATGAATTAAAAACATCAAAATTAAATTCTTTATACGTTCTATCGACTAACTGTGACATAATATTGTAACGCCCATTTTATAATCTTTAAATAAACACGTGATATTCATGACTAAAGCTCTTTCCCGTGAATTAAACGGAATTCCGAAACACGTTAAAGGCAGTTGTGTGCGTGCGCATTGAGATCAGTCATCGAGATCATCTGCTACACCAACTACACCACCTTTCTACCTTGGCCATGTTCGTCGGCAACCTAATTCATCAGGTTCATGTTGGCAAGGCCCGCTGATTAAAAAGCACAACGTTTTCTCATAACTTCAACAATTCAATTATTGATTTTGATACATAAATTATAGAAAATTAACGTCAAACGCATCAATCGCTGTACTGAACGATGACTGACTGGCCAGGGGCATTGGTGTGATACTGAAATGATTAGATTCCAAATAGGTAACCGCGTAGACACTAGGAGAACATAATGGAAATCTTAAGAGTGGAAGCACCCCCGAGTGCCGCCCGGTACGGGGAGAAGACCTCGATCATCGTTCAAAGTGGTTAAGTGAAGTAAAGAATTGGAGATAATAGTTGTCAAATATTTTTCAATAAAATTCAACACATCCATCGAGCAAGCAAAGATTGGATCCTTTGTTCGAGGTTTCAAATTTTGGACTAAGCTCCTTTTTCTAACCCCTTTCATTCGATGTGAGCCTCCAACATATCAATAATAATAATAATGATGATAAAAGCAACAGCTTGAACATCATCATCATTTAATGCCAACACGCTTCGTTCGTCTATCAGCAAGCAAAAAAAAAAGCTACGCTCTTCAACAAAACAATTCGTATGCAGCATCGGCAAACGTTTCCCGCTCGAGCATTTTTAACAGCAGGACTTGAAGATGGCACGTCACTTCCCCACCGCGACCCGTTACTTTCCTCTTCGTTCTTGGCTTCTCCTCTACATCCTGCACACTCTCACCATCGATAGGGCGAGAATGAGAGGAAAATTGGAGTAAGTCCTATTGTGTGCGTCTTGTATATTTTGGAACAGTTTCAATTGAGCCGTGTGCCAAGTTTCGACAGCTCAGTCCAGGGCTTTGATCAAAGGAGATCCCCAGCGAACGCTACACGCTTGTCGTCCGCCTTCCAACATTTTCAAGAGGGCCACAAGCGCGTCTTAGTGTCGATCAACGACCGGCAACAAGCGAACCGATGATCTATTTCCAATGTTCGGTTCGAGCCGTTCGCGCATTTCTCGGCGGGAACTATTTCGAGTGTCGTTTTGGCCCATGCGTTCGCAGCTGATGCTAGAAACTACTTACCATGATGAGATTTCAATTAGAAGATCAGGTCACTTGGGAAGAAAGAAAACCGCGCTGCAAAGGCCGAAAAGAGAGAGCGGGCGGTTCAAGAGTGACGTATCGTAAACGGCTAGTTGAAGTACAAGAGCTCTCCTATTCTGAGCGCGTTTGGTCGGAAAAATCAAAGCAATGAAACAATAAATCGCTCCGTCTGATGTATGCACTGGTCCTCTTCTATTTGGAGCTTGTTTTCGTGGATAATTTAATTTGCCAAAATGTAGCTCACAATCATCATACATAGAAACTTCTTTTCACAATACACATTGGGAGTAAAACAGTAAATTATATACTTCAAGTTAGAACAAACACAGTTAGCATTTACAAAACACTTCCACACATCGTAACGTTACCAGTATGTTATTCCGCAACAACACCTTACCGTTTTATCTGCATGGCTATTATTCTTGGTGGCCATGCACTGCAATATCCGATCCATCCATGACTATTTTTTCAATAATGTTGGAACAAAGCTCTAGAGATTGTTTCGATTCCAAGCCACATCAATGGGAGGTATTGCAGAAACATTACGAGAGTCATAACAGACGGCCGATGTAGTGTGCAAATTGCATGGCTTCAGTATAAGATAGTCATTAGATCCGGGATCGATTGCTCATTAATTGGTCCCGTACATTGTCAAGCAAACCATCACAGTTCTTAGAAAGAATGCATTCAAATCATTTTATTATAGTTTCAATAAAAAGTTTAAAACAAAAAAAAAACTTAAATGTTTGTTTGCTACAACAAACCTAAAATGTTTTTCTACTTATGTAATTAAAATCACAAATTAAGACATTCAAGACGCATTCAAGAGCTTTTCAAGAGTCTTTCGAGAAATTCACGTCACTGTTTTTGATAATTGGACCTGTTTGGCAAACATGCAAACAAAATGAAGAGGAAGGTAGAATGTACTTCACTTTAAATATGATGATTCGTAACTTAAATCCTTTTTGTGTGCCGGCCGAGAAGTCTCAACACGAACATAAAGGTAACGAAATCAGACGATGATAATTGATCACGCTCACAACAGAGTAATCTAGATCTTGACTGAGGAACGGCGTCATTCTACCTTGAATGCCAGTTCGGGCTACCTCAAAACGACCCCTGGCTCTAACAGGACGCATGACTCTTTAATACCATTACAGTAAATAGTTTCCCGCACCTTCGAGTCGTCATCGTAGCTTTTGACCTGCGGTGCACCATGCTACGGTCTGGCCGGAAACAATGCCTGTGTTTTAAAATGTTCTACCAGCTTTCGGAGGAAGAATTAAAACCTTATTTCCGCTGAAGGGGAAGATTGCAGGGACTGCATCAAGGACGGCAACAAAAAAGACTGTTGATGTAAATTAATAAATTGATGTCTTTATAGAGAAGCCAAAACCCATCAGGGATGAGCGGATACGGTGGAAGTACTCATATGGGTGAATACTGTAACAGAAACGAAGAAACAAGAACATCGTAAAGCAAATCAACCAAACCGAAGCGGAAACAAACCTAACGATCTCGGTAATGATGTACCAGTGAGGATTGCAGCACAGGAAAATGTAATAATTGCTGCAATTTTTTATGCGCCATAATCTTCCTGAAACTTTGTCATGGTCCAAACGTAAAACGTAACCTTATTTAGAAGCATCCTAGCGAAGGATCAGCTTAAAGTCAAGCTGCAAAATCTGGCTGCAACATTTTGATGTTCGGAATGCAATGGATGCCTAGCAACGTTTCCAACTAATCACAGCAGCTGGTGTGTACGTGGAACGAATGTTCTTTTGTATGCTTTAAAAGGATTACTTCTTTATTTCAGTCAGTTTAAATCAGTGAACTGGGTGTTCAAAGCTAACACCACATAAAACACAACATCAAACAACAGTTTGTTTCCTTGTCTGTTCTAAAATATTAAACTTGATTTTAAATACACCTCATTTCAGTAGCCATTTTCAAATAACGTTGCTTATAAAGCTATTCCAAATAGTTAATTTCCCTAAAAAAATGACATATCTATTTCCCATCTTATATTGAACAATGTTGTGCCCTCATAAATAATGTTCCCTCGATTGTCTGTAGCGGTTCAAACGGCATCGTAACTCATACAATATTTATGACTTGCTTGTGTGTTGTTTTTTTTTTTCATTTCTCAGTATCTAGAAATGTTCAATAAAGGACTTCGCAATAAGAAACACAGGGAACATGTTTATTTTGTGTTGACTTTTTTATGTCCTATGACAACAGTTCTCACACAATAAAGTAAATCAGGACAATGGGTCTCAATAAGGGTCTCAATACGTCAAAACAGTTGGATATTAATTTCAATTAACCACATACGATCGATTGCTTCATAAAAAAGAACTTAGAAAAACAATACAACGAAATATTTCTATAGAAGGACCTAATTCTAAACTACATATGATATCGTTTTCGTTCTGTAATATAAATGGTCAGATTATAGGAAAAAAAAACTACAGAACCTTGATTATAGGCTTTGAATAGAGGCGACTCACCCGGCTATCAAGTAAACCTTTTTTAGCAAAAACAACCAAATCTCACGCTTACCACTTTAGAACAATGTTGAGAACTATCAACTAACGTGTAAGGGTTTATGATAATCAATCCCTAGTCTCCTAGTCTGCAGCTTTACTATTGCATGCCACGCCAACCAACTAGTGTGGTTGCTCAGACTACTAGTTTCTTTGACGGTCAATTGTTACACAACAAAAAGATCAAGCCAGCGGAAAACATGAATAATGAAAGCTTTACCATTCCGTCACAAACCCAACGTTAGAAGGTATAGAACAATGGATTAATACTCGTATCACATTGTCACAGACATAGTAAAGCACTTATTTCACTCAGATATCAGACAATATTCTAACCATACCATAAACACTCAGACTCTGACTCTATTCTACCCATAAAACAAAAACCTTGGCCTTCGTATTAAAAGTTATAAGAAAAAATTAAGAAAATATATGTTTAGTATTTTTATTAATTCAGCGCTGTAATATATTCATTGTTGTTATCCTCACAACAAAACAACCGATTTGAAATGTGTTTGTCATATTTCAATTTATACTTTGACTTTCTCAGAGAAGATCATGGAATACTTCTTCACGATGTTAATACATGGCTTTAACACATTTTACATGATCAATGCATGCTGAAAACTCTAGTCGATTTACCTACCAAGAATGTACAACAAATATTCGAACAAGTGAAAGATTGGGTGTATATCTCCAATTTGTCTCTTGGTCTAACCCTATCTAAGTAAAATTTACATTTTACAATTTATTATTGACGCTCTAACTCGGCTAAGCTTCAGTTATTTGGTATTGAAGCTCCAAGCTGTAGTACTAATGAACCATTACTTGAGTTTGAGCCTACGTTTCCCATGATAGACTGTATTACTCGAATATATGAAATCCATGCTCTTCCAAACGAATACACCCGGAATAAGGTGCGCTTTCACGGTTTGTAGAAAAAAATGTCTCTAAACCAATGTGATTTGCACTCTAGATTTAGCTTAGGTCCATGCTCTTTATTCTTATTAGAATAAATAGATAGATTAGATAGATTATAGATTTAGCTTAGGTCCATGCTCTTTATTCTAATCAGCTCATTTTTCGTGCCACTTTAAAATACACAAAAATATAGAGAGTGAAGGAAAGGCGTTGTTTATCTTCTTTTTACAATATTTTCCTGCATCCTTTAACAGACATGCAACCAATTTCCAACCATAACCTTGAGTAAAACTTTTTTATTGATGGGAATGATCCCGATGTTGTTTGATGCTCTTACATAACCCATAACGATCTACATTTCAAATCTAGATCAACAACCTTTCTCAGAATTTTATTTGGAAAAAGGTCACCCACAAAGAGGACACTGTAAACAATCGATTCCGGGGGTTCTGATCAGATGTTTCATCAAGATCAACTAAAGTTTTGGTTGAACGCTTGTACCGTGGTGTTCCATCTGGAATACTCGTTGGGTGGGAATGTGTGAAGATTTTAACAAAGAAATCGATTTCCAGATAATGAAACCGATTTCAAAATCTTCCAAGTTTCTGTAACATAACATATTCGTGAATAGTTTAGTTTTTCGAGTACTTCAACGTAAGTTTTCAAACCATCCTTCAGCGAATATCATTAATCAAATTAGCTCAGCTACCTAAACGGTAAACCAACAAGACCGATCGGTCCATTGGGACGGTTTGATGTATTCGCTCAAGGTGCATAATGAACAATAACCATGACAAAATGCAATCAAAACAAAACTCTGCCAACCGCAACAATTTTGGCAACACACACACACACATGTTTAGACCATCGGACCAGAGGCCTGGCAAAAGCAACCCGAAAATCAGTCACTTTGTCTACTGATATCATGGCGGCGCAAGGGCTCATCATCGAGGCACAGTAGGACGCTGTAGGAGCAAATCCCAGGCCAAAAGATCGTTAACACTGCGTACACCTTGTTGATCGTTCCTGGAACGAACTGCAGGACGAACAATTTAAACGGTATTCAATCGATTGCGATCCCCGGTAACGGAAAATCTCAACAGGGGTCCGGCATTGTTTAGGATGAAGCAGTTGAAAGTGTTGCTGTTGCTCTTCTTCTACGTTCCCTTCGAAGCCCTTTTTACGGTGCACCCGTGCTACCGAGTCAAGTTTGCCTTGGCGACGGGAGAATCTCTGATCGGGACGACACTCCAGCCTGCAGGCATCTTCAACGGATTGCCCCGTACAAGTCACAAAAACGTGAGACCCAAAGCACATAAAGATCAATATATCACCTCGAAAAATCATCTCTCGAACGCATTACCATGTAGCACCTATAATTCCAAATATTCTCTTGTCACCGTCGTGCTGGCGTTGCTTCCTACTGAAAGGTGTTAAACCTCGGGTAAGTTGCTCCTCTTTTGATATTCTTGCGCTACCCTTGCTTTTGGGGTTTGTTAGACATGCTCCAGGAATAATTTCCGCGCGCTTGCACCATTGACTATAACAGTGCGAAACAAGGAAGCAGCAAACTGCAGTCGACTGGAATGTACTCATCCATGCGGTTATGGTCGTGGACCCGCTCGCCACCGAGCTTGCACGTATTTTTATTATATTTTTATTTCACCCAAGACGTGCCAATCGACCCAAGTGTGCGATTGAACGGGTCGATACCGCAACTAAATGATCTTTTTTTGCTAAAATAACACCAGCCTCTGGTAGATGGTGTAGCCCATGCAAACTACATCGTTGGATCGAAAATCGAGAAATATTCTACCCGCAACCTCCGCAACCCATCGGATCCTGTATGAAGTTATGTGCTCCTCTGCTTCGCGTTTTCAGGAAGGATGCAACAACCGAATAAAAAACAAAACAAAAGCAAAGCGCGAAGCCAAACGCAAAGATCAAATCGTTGGAAGATCAGAATATTTCGGCTACCCGCTGCCTACCAGTAAGATATTTTAAGTTTCTGTTTACAAAGCCAGATCGGTTTGGCTAGATATGGAGCAGGGTGATCGTATAACCCGAATGCTCGGGAATCCAGTTCACTCGGAATAAGCGTAACAACCCAGCACCGTAAATTATGAGTTCCTGAACGATTTATAAACGATACTTTTATTCGAAAGGCTGATCCATATCGAACGATTACAAATTGTTTGTCATTGATATTTTGCACTCGTGACAAGCACGTTTTTGCATTTTAAATAATTAAACTACGCAATTTTGTCACAAACCTATAAAAAAATGGCGGTTTGTACATTAAAAGTCAGAATTACAGAGGTATTATTACTCATTTCATGTTTCTTCGCAGTTCTTAATAGAAACGACGCAAATTTTAAAATTAAAATCTTACATCTTAGTTCACTCCCTATGCCTCTATTGCTGTGTTGTACCAAGCTATGTCAGTTGATATAAACCTCTAACTATCAACCCACGCTTACTCTTACCCAAAGCAGTGCAGCTCCACATTCATTTACATTACGGCGAACCGCATAACGCTAAAGCGAGCCTCATTTGGCGTGGTTTGTCTTAAAATAAAGTACAATTACTCCCCTATTAGCATTGAGCAGCGCTGTACCGAGTACGCTGCTGTGCGATCAATTGCTTGTGCATCGTTACACCTCTGCGGGTGTAATTCTTGCTCTTCGCAACTGAAGCGATGTGATGATGTCCTTGTCTGCAAAAGTTCACCATGACGCTTTACCAGTACTAACCCATTTCGTAATTATCGACTACCCCAACTAGATTCGAGTTACGGAAATGTAGCAAACGCAAGATTGCGTCCAAACAACCCGAGGGTACTGTGTGGAGCAACAGTTCCGATTTTGCACACGCCCCCAGAGGACCCCTGGGTGTTTTGCAGAATTATTTATATAACGTACACTCGAAGTGACACTTTCTGCTTTGCTGTGCGCTAGTTTTGTGCCACGAGCAGAGGCAGACAGTTCAACCGGAGTCAAACTAAATCGAGCATAAATCCTATTCCTAAATCATCCAATTAAACAATCATAAAAAGCAAACGGATCGAAGCGTTCAAACCCGCGCAAATCGTGAGGATGATTACTCTTGAAATTTTATGTCGAGTGCCTTGCGTCGGTGACGTTCCAAGCGCTGCTCACAAAATCTGATCACCGCCTTTTGCCGTGGGAGCGTTCAACGACGGCCGATGACAGTTTAATCGCAAATATAGAGCCCCACGATAGACATGCAGCTACAGCGCGCCGAATGTCGGCCGGACGGCTCAGACGTGTGATCTTGTTCCTACAACGATCAAACTGGAATGAATTCGACGATCAAGCTGGATCAGTGCTGCTCCACCATAACGTGCGTTCGCTACCTCGTAGGGGTTGGTTTGCGTCGATGAAGCAAACTCCCTTCCGACACACCCTTACAATGGGAAATTACTGCTCCATCAAAAGTGTTTTGAAATTGCTCCTCAAGTACCTGAAAAACGTGCCTGTCAAGGCACAAGTTCATCGAACACCTTCAGCCACCCATGTGCAGTGGACGCAGATCCAACACATCACCAGATTCCCTTTTACTTCGTCACCCTGGGAAGCTCCAATACATACGATTGGATTCAATTGTCGAATTCTCGGTAGAGCACCACATTTGTCCGACATCGAACAAATTAACTTTTTACAGCTGTATTGTTATCCGTACAGCTGAAAAAGGCACTAACAAGATTTGATAGTTTAACCCTTGTTTCTCTCTCTTTTTTCCTTCTGAAATAACAATCATTCGGTCTTTTACGGAAGAAGTAGGTCTTCTTTTGATTGATCATCGTTGTGAATAAAAACTGTACCATGAACAAATAACAATCTCTCGCTTCTTCGTCTGTCTGATGACCGAAAAGCGCAAACAATGGTCATGGAGCTTCACGTCCAAGGTTTTACCGAGAACGACAAGAAAGCAACTGGGTAATTTTACACATTCTTCTTAAAATTCCTTTACCACTGGTAGTGAATAATAATGTAAATGTTATTATCTCAAGTCTCTTGTAAAATTTGTTTTGCTGCTTTCCTTTTGATGTACTGTTTTTCTTCAAAAATTTTTAATATTTAATTGTAGCAAAAACTGTTTATGTTCTTAAACAATCCTTAGTATAAAAAACATAATTAGATCACCACAGACTCTTTCGTCATCTGCTTCAGCTCGCGTTCACTTCCTCTTTGCTTTTGCTTTCCAGATGTCTGTACATTTTCGACGCAATCGTCACAGATTTGCCAAAGCGTCGGTTGAAACATACAAGGACTGTTCCGGATCAAATGACAGGCGGTGAAAACTAAGTATGAGTTATTTCTGTTTAAATGTTTGAAATGAACAAAACCAGAGAAAATGGGAACCGTTCTGTCATTCGTTTATTCCTTGTCGGCTTTTCCGCCTGCCTCTCCAGAAAGGTAAAAAAACATACTCGTTGAAAAAATCAGCGGGAGCGTGAATTTTGCGCCTCAGTAGTTGTTGGAAGAATTTGTTATGCGTGAAATCCCATAGCTCGATTGCTCATCGAACCAACCGAAAAGAGGCGTAGGAAATGAAGCAAATCGAGAGAGAAAAAGAAAGGCCACAGCGGTGGTATGGAAACCTCTTCCTCAAACACCGAGGTCCTAAAACGTCCAATTTGGAAAGTTTCGTTCAAACGAAGATGATTGATGCGAGTTCAGGGTGATCGGCTGGATCGGCCAAACGTACGTAACCGTAGCGTTTTGTCAACTCGAAATCAAGCCCCTTGTGCGATACATTATTGGGCGATGATCAAAACGGTTCACCACCCGGTGGTAGCTGCGCGGCTGGAACCGATTGGACATCCGGATTGGAATGGAACGGATCGCCGAACTGCATTTGACTGGTGCGTTAAAAAGATTAAAAGCTGGAAGGGAACGATGTATCTGGCATGCTGATGCTGGTTGCATGGCCATCGGGAAAGGTAAACCGTGATCAAACAGATCAAACACTCTGATCATGAGTCTGCTGTCAAAGGCAATGATGGATCGGCGGTCACTGCTGAGTTGAAGAAGCGAGAATTTGCTAACACAACTAACTGGCTGATTGATCAGTAATGCGAAAAATTTCGTAATGAGTGACGTTCCAGCTCGGATTAGCGTGCCAACGGTCGATTGACATAATTTATTGACAATTAATATCACCTTAACAATTGACAGATGGGAACATTTGCGTTGTTCGGATAACTCATTCTGAACGTCCTATGTAAACTGCTTTGTAAACAACTCGTCATGTCCTACTGTACTTCACACTTCAAACTATGGTTTGAGAGCACATATTACCCATGTACGATTTGAGTGCACTGTATATTCGATAAAACAATCGTTTCCATTGAAAAAGCTTTCATTAGCGGAGGTTTTAGCATGTTGCTTGATCTATCTTCATCGTCTTAGTAAAACTTCGGGTTGACCATTTGCGAACTTTCAATAACACTAGCACGTATATCACCATCCCACTACTCGGCTATCACTGTTCTATCACAATACACACACCAGCAAAACATCAACAGGCCACAGACCACTGCCAGTAAATCAAATCGTAAAATTTTAATTAACTTGCTCATTTCATTAGAGAGTAATTAAAATTGATTTTATAGCTGGTCGCGCCCGCGCCAACGCGACGAGGGGCCACATATGTGCTGAATGGCTTCGCCTGAGATTGAATCAATTCTGCAGCGAAAGCTTCTTTTAACGTTCAATTCCACACGGTCGGTTGGGTGATAGACCCAGCTCGTGCCAGCAATGTGCGATCAACTAGCGGATGCTAGCCTGCTCACCATCGTGCCCGTGCTATGGCTGCTCCATCTTGATCAGCGTCCAGAGACGCGTGTAGCCATTTCGAGCTGGAATATAATGCAGTTATTAAAGCTACATCTCAGATTCGTACATATCGCTCTCAACGCAACATCCGTGATAGGGATGATGCTCGGCCGATGTACATCTGCACAGCCCCAGCACCGCCAACGATGAGCAGTGACCCTGCTGATGAGATTCGCGTACTCGTTTCCAGAGGTTGGCGTACCTCTTTTGGCACAGCGTGTGAGTGCATGAGGTTATGATTTAAAATGTCAAAGTTGAGTGACGCTGAATCACTACTAGCAATAAGAGTAAAAGAAGAGGATGATTATTAGTTTCAGATAAACATAATTTATTGCACAGCAATCAGGATTGAAATAAAATTATAGCGATGACACATAGTTTGCACGTGTTGTATGTGCTTTGTAATCGAGCCTTCTTTACGCTATAACGCAAATATACAAACTTAGTTCTAATTTTCCAGTAATAATACCAGATTATGATGTTTTCCTCATGTGATGTTAGGTAAAATCATATTCCTCAACATATCCGAATAAACTTGACTGCTACTTAACTATAGCAAAATACTGACCTCTGCGAATCTTCAAACGGAGTTGTTGTGAATTGTGTGAAGGACCTGTGTGATTAGCGTTACAATATCAATCCATTATGAAGAATATTTTTCTGTATGCACTAATTTTGATCTCGACCAAAGATATTAAAAATGTCACACAATCTTGTGGGAACTCTAATAGTAGTATTTTGCAAGCTCCCAATAAGTCTACATTAATGGGGCAAACGATTGTATTGCTGATAGGATTGAATTGAAGAATGGATTTTGAAATGGCTTTGGAAATTAATAAAACATTTTAATAAAAACCTATTTTCTCTTCCTGAGATTCTTCTTTTTCTAGGAGCAGATCGTACTGGCATGGCCAATTCACAAATCCTTTTCTATAAAACCTAAAAAAAATGGCGTTATCAACGACTCATTACCATAAATGACTGTAGCCCCAATCACAGTACGATGTATGCTGCATGTTACTTCTTGAAGGAAGAGGATCTAGTGGATCGTAGGATCCATTATCATTTTCTGAATTTTATTGTTCTGTTTGAATGCGAACGAACGTTCATACGTAACAGAACTCTTAGCCCATTTGGTGTTTAAGGATATTCATTGTGCATTGACACTCGTAGCAATCTGGAGTGTTGTTCTGCTAGCGACACTTCGCCGAGTGAAATTAATGCTGGATCAGTTGTTTGTCCGTCATATCAAGGCAGCAACTTTTGTTTGTTGTTTTCCGTTTTCTAGGCCGTGTGTCGTTTTTCACGGCACGTTTGTTTCATTTTAAAACATCATGATACAAATAAAATCTGACCTATATAATTTTAAGTATTGTCATAAAATTCAAAAATTAAGAATGTGCGTTACATTACTTTTCGTAATTAATGGGTTTCCTACATTATAAACTATTCTGAGGATTTCAATATCTGATTTGTACCATATGTAGCATAATTTTTTTTTGAGAAATACTTTAAAAATTTAAAAGATTGTTAAAAATAATTATCTGTAACGTTTTTGTTTTTCATGAATGATCTTACTGTAAAAACATAAACGTAAAGTTAATCTAAAATGTAATTAACTTTGGTTTATAGACATTTCCCTCTCTAAACCGTGAAAGGATCCTGGTTTTTATGTAACTTGTTCGATTTTTTATGTAGTTTAGCTGTACAGGATAAAAAGAAACTTTGCTAACTATCAGTTCTATCTACCTCTTAAACTTTTACTTTAATTCTTAAAAAAAACAGTGACTTTCTATGACGGATTGTATCATAGAACAAGAAGTTCACAAACCACACTATTAAAATCATGTTGTTGTTGTTGTGTGTGGAAACTACACTTAAACGCTCAGAAAATGCCTCTAAACAACTGATATTTTAAAATAGAACTTGTTCTGCCATAGAAAAATAATTTTCCTAAAATCTAATTTTGAAACGTACTACTTAAATTGAATGACATAATAACTCATGGTAAAACAAAAACAAAGCTTAAGTACATGCAGCTTCACAGTACATTGTCAAATAGCAAAGTGCCAACGATTGTGATAGTTGTATACCACTCCCAGAGTGAAAGCATTAGTTATGCATGTATCGTTCTGCGGTACGAAAACAGAGAACGATAGAATCTTGATTTATTTCGATTTGAGTTCATTTTAACACAACCATTGATACTACGATGCAGAACGCTTTCGAAAAGCATCGTTGCCAATGTAGTAGCTGCCACTACAATATCATTTAAATCGAAGCAAATCACAAAACTCCATTTGGCTCCTAGGTTGTTGGACTATGCTGTACTCGGCTTAAGTTTCAAGAATGTGATGAATGAAAACTGTTCTTCGGCACGTTCTGCGGGTGCCATTGGTTGTCCGTAAGAAGGGAACTTCCATTCCATCAATCGAACCTATTTTGCATACAATGCTCGATTGGACCGGAGCACGGTGAATTTGTGGCTGAACCATAAATTATATAACTTCTTATTATTGGTTATTAAACGTTGTTTCACATTCAAATGCATTCGAGCCAACACATGGATCAGTGTATTGCATACATCACGTACCAAGCTACTGTGTTATGACCGGGGTGCTGGTGACAATTAGCATGATGAGCATGTTTAAATCGATCTATAAGAAGTACGAACGGTCCACAGGACAATACGGTAGCAGGTACCGAAGGTAACAAGATGACAATATTAAACCGATACACAAAAAGTGAACTGTTTGCTTGTACATTAGTTTCCTTTCAGTGGAAAGTTCTCCATATTCATCTTCTTACAAGTATTGAGTTCAATGAAACGATTTCCTTTATAAGTGCATACTATTAGCGAGTTGTACTATTCGGATATTACATGTTTACAGCTAGATGCACGACGTCCCAGCACACGCCATGTGCGCATATCACTCGATTGTAAATCAGTGCCGATTACGACCAATCCATCAACTGTTCCTGAATCGAATGAACTTCTTTTGGTGCGAGGCGGAAAATAGCATTAACATTCTACTGCAGTACGTTTCAATATTGACAATTATGTTTGTGCATTCTGTGTGTTCGTGCCTAGACAACCGTCGACACTGCGGACTTCGGTGAGGGTGAAGAAATCATTCCCTGCAAACCGATCCTTCGAGTTTTCGTAGCCGTGTTACGGTTGTTTTCGTTCCACTGCTTAGGCCCTCGTACGAACGGATGATAGAATAGAATGAATGACAGGAATAGCCAAAAGCGACCATCCGTCGTCCATCCGCGTATCGGCTAGACCAGCCCAGTTGGTGCACCGCCATCTAAGGCATGAGTCATTCGCCATATGTGGCACAAATTAAGCCAGTTCACACTCACGCCGGCTATTGATTTCCGCTCCTGAAAGTTCATTGACTATGCGTACGCGCCAGCAGTTAGCTGCGATCGTTTCGGCTAAACAGTCGCGTTACCATTTGGTGGTACTTTCTTAAGGGTGGTTTGGCAAACCCGATTTGCATGCGTTCGCTCGAGCAGAAGCAAATTGAAAACTGTTTACCCCTTCCATTTTTCCAATACACCGGTTGTGTTTGTTTGTCGTGGCAAACACACACACACATTGGTAAAATGCGTCAATTACCAATCCAACAACGTACGGCTATAGTTTGATTATGATTCTTAAAAGCTCGTCCTCTTCCCACCGTTGCCCATGCACTGACGTTCTTGTTGGAACGCTATTCTAGCCAAAGTGCCCAAAGGAAGGAAATAGTTAAAAGAACATTTGCATGCATAAACATCCATTTGATGGCAAACGGACAATTGCTGAAGAAGGAAATGAAATGCGAATGAAAGAGAACTCCACAAGTACCTGTTGTTCCGAAGAGCCCCGAAGAACCTCTCCCCATTCCCGATATCATCTGTATCATCATCAAACACCACTGAGCCGGCAGGAAGAACGCGCACAGACTTTGACCCGTGAAAGCGTTCAGAAATTCAGTGCCAGTTGCTAAAGCCAAGCGGATCGGTTTCATCGATCGGACCACATTGATGGAAAAATGGCCAGTGAACGGCCTAATCGCCACTTGGTAAATCTTCACCAGTATGGCCAAGACACCCGTGTGAATGGACCGGTGGGCCAAACCGAAGAAGCATCGGTTTGATCGGTAAAGATAGATGGGAACGGAAGTGTGTTTCTTGTCCACCGCATACGAAGTGCGGCACGCCATCTTGGTACCGGTGCGGAATGTAGTGGGAATGGTGAAAATTAATGCTCGGGATGAGGCGAAACTGGTAAGTAATAGTATAATAATATAACAAATATCACCCATGCAAATCCAACCTAACGGACTTCCATCCGGGAACGTCTTGGACTCTCATTTGGACGAATATGAAGAATGGATAAATTCAATTGTAAATTTGCATAGAGTTTTGTTAACCGGGTAAGGTAAACCGGTCGATAGTGTACTTCAGAAAGGTACGAAAACAGAGTACCACCAAATGCAGTGTGCAGTTGAATGGGAAGCAACAAAATCAATTCAATGCTTTTGCAACACAACAAACACATGGAGCAAGTTTGAAGGGTGTACTTAACATTTTGCTCCTGATTTTGCACGTTTCGGAGTACTTTCTCAGATTATACTAGAAGTTTATGAGTATTAGTACACTACCCTTTTTATTTCCCAATTTAAACTGTCACATTACATAATATATCTAACGTATGATAAGTTCAAATAGTTTCTTAAACTTTGTCTGTTCACACCAGTAGAAGTTGAGAATTCACACCATTAGAAGTTGAGAAATTTGAGTTTGGAGTTACAAGTTCAAGGCATTTTCTTAGCTGTTCGTCGCTTACAGTTTCAAATGGTTTGCGGACGGTGTTGTTGAAATAAGATACACTTTATCCAATGAAACACTTCACCTGAATGATGGGACCCATTCTTCATCCCATCAAAAACCTTCCATCACCGTGCGGAGTTTACGTTACAATTTATTGCTTTTCAGAACCCTTAGCTTCAAATCTAGATTAAAGAACGGTCCGTTTTATTTCCATCCATTACGTACGTACGGCCGCCATGAAAGCTACCGGTTTTATCGAACGAAAATCCGTCTTCCAATTTGTTTAAATGTCTATTTCGTTTCACAGAAATCAGATCAATGATCTGATTGGTGCGACATGTCTATTCCATACTGTACCATCCACCACCGCCCATTGATCTGATGGTCGACAATATTAGAACACTGGCAGAGAAATCGAAGCGAATACTATCTTCCAGATTTTAATGGATTCACCTTAACACCGGTTAAATGTTCGATCCTTCTATTTCCCCGATCGGACACTACTAATTGACGCACCAGACGCACATCCGATCGAATGATGGGACGTTATTTTTTCGTTCGAAAACAGAAAAGCAATAAGAGGCAATTTAATGGCTTTGATTATTTCTTTTGCTTTGGAAAGCTAGGGTTTTATGTATTTTGGGTTTTCAGCGGAAAAAAGCTACAAGGGATTCGATAACAAAATCTAAACCCTCATTCAGAAAGGGCTTTAGCTTTTATTTTCAATACTTTCACGTCGCGTGTCTTTTAAAACATTTTGATAATGGTTATAATTGCAAACATAAATTTCCTGTGCAGTGAGTTTAGTGTTATTAATTAAAACGTTTTGGTAAAGTTTTCAACGGCTCAAATAATTGATAAATTAAAAGATTACATGGAATATTTAGGGACTTAATCAATCATAAAAACATAACTGTTTTGCCAATCAGTAACGACGTGTGCGTGTGTAAGATCCTACATACGAAAGGTGTAAAGATCACACTCTTCTGTACAAGTCTTGCGAAATCCGAAAACATAAGGATTACGATCATAGCATTCCGGATACAAAATGGGTGTTCCAACTCTGCTTGACGAGCTGCAACATTTTCCTTGCATGTAGATTGTATACACTAAATGTTTCTAGCAAAGTTGAAGATAATTCTTCGGTGGTTTCCATTATAAGCTCTCTTCGTTCTAATCTATCTTTTATCTGTAGGGATGAGAATTGAGATTTGCAGATAAGGGTATGAGGGAAAGATTGATTGATTGATCCTCCCAATCTTATTCCGATCCAACCTTACTCAGTTTAATCACATCTAAAAAATACTACTAGTTACTTAAACCAATGCAGACGAAAGTAGTATACATTCAAGGCAAAAACGAAAACGGATTAATGTTGTTTTATATCAACTCTTCATATTTGGGGTCGATCATACCTTAAGTTATGAAAAGATGGTATCGCTCGGCCGGTAAATTGAAAAACGGTTTGCATTATTTCGAATGATTTGTTTGAGTCTACTCGAAACTTTCAAACTGCTGATATGATGAATTATTGCTAAAAATTAAGTTCTCCGTAGTTTTCTATGAAAATGTTATGTTAAGCTCAAATATATTTCATTAAATCCATAATAAAAGAAAAATCACAAACGTTCAATAAATTTTGAAAAATGAAAATACGGGAAACATGGCCCGACCTGCATCAGAGTTGGTAGTTGTATTCTGTTGTGTTTTGTCGAGCAGAGTAAACATGAATAATGAACATATATTAAATTGAAAATCACAAGTTAAGACATCAAAAGCACCGCTCTTCGAACGACCGGAGCAGAGTTCAAATCTCATCTGACACTTTCTCCCTCAGTGGAGACTGACTATCCAACTACGTGATAGCAATAAGTCAATACGCCAAAATTAGAAGAATAAGAAGAAGTTAATTTGTTTTGCCTGTCTGTAAAGAGAACTAATAGTAAAAAAGCTGCCAAGAGTCAAAAAGCATACAGAAAAAACAAGTTTAAAGTATGATCGACATGAAATTTGAAAACCAACAAAAACTTGCTCACAAGAATCAGCCACGTACATACTTCTTAAAAATATTGAAACATCTTCTTTTTTTAAGATGAAGTCCAGCTTAAAGACGTCTTGTTCAAGCCGGCCATAAATGGGTTTATCAGACATATTGATACCACGTAGGAGAAACAGTTCGAAACGTATTTGACCGCTGGTTCGGGCGAATGCAAACCGGTACAGCTATCACCACGATAACCGGACCGCCTAAAAGATACTTAAATCAACATCAACATTGAACTTAACAACGGATTTCATTCAGGACGTCGTTCTGAATTATTATTTTAGATATCGCTACTGGATTATAACTGATCTAGATCCTGAGGATTCGTCACTATTTTGAAACGGTCACCGGTATATAAAGTTGTTTTGGCTAGCCGATTAATTTTTAAATGTATGTTTTTTTTTTTCAAATAATTTTGAGTGTTATAAATTGAATGATATATTAAATGCAAAATGTATCAATATCATATCAGATAGTTGGACAACGTAATTTGTCAGGTTCGGATAATCTTATGTCATTGATACATACAGGACTGCATTAATGGAAATAAATATATTCCCTAAACTTCAAACTTACTTTATCCTAGTAAATATATAACGCCTTGGTTGTTGCATCGATCGCAACGCGCTACTAGACATAAAGCGTCTGTTGGAGATTTTTGATTCTCTAAATGGACTATAATGCTTACCAGCTGAAACTGGATAACTTTACTTTTTGGTCACGTCATAACACAGGAAATGAAATTTGACCGTACCCTTTCCATTACCAAAACATAACCTTCAAAGCGCGTGTTGAATCATTCAATAGGTCATGAGAAGCGTCCTGGAAGCATTTCACACCCTATCCTCCGTGCAATGGCTCAGTGCGCAGTTACGTACAGTGGTTGATTTTATTAGTCAAAAACAGTTCATCACGTATCATACATCTTAACACATTCACCTGTGCCCGGGTCGGCCTAGAAAGGGTTTGACGGGTGGTGCAATTGAAAAATAGCTCTCAAGTCCCATCTTGTGTGGTCAGTATTGATAGACCTGCCAGTAGAACGAGGACGGCTGCCCGTTTTCATTGAGTTGACATTCAGCTTTCTGCTCCTAATCGTGCTTTCCTTCGTCGTCCGTCGTCGTTTTGTCGTTGGACCGCTTTGAGCCGCGGCATTCTCAACCGCTTCCATACGCTCTCGTCGACGTGACCCTCCGGTACGGCCGGCTCTTGCCGAATGCACGTTGCTTTCCCATGCTTTCCGGGCAATACAACTTTTTCCCATCCCTGTTCTGTGCGATGTGCGCAGGAAAAGTTTTTCTCGATGTCACCGATCGGAGCGAACGCTACCAAGCGGTTCATTGCTAATCGACGGTGATCGCTCGGCGGCGTAACTCGAACAGGAATAATGATAATGTTGGTAAAATTAATGAAATGTAATTTTTATGAATTATAATAATATTCTTATTTATAAAAGTCATCTTAAACTATTATCATCATTAATTTAGAAATATTTGAAACACACGATCGGACTCGCGTGTACGCCTGCTCACCATGGTCATCCATCGTTACGTTGCTCGGTAGGTTGTCGTGGGAAATAAATCCATGCTAGGTGTGAAAGGTGCCATCCGAGAATCTTGATACTTCTCTTCTGCTATCGCCTGTCGCTAAACGGAGTGTCTTAACGATGTGGGTTACTCCGCCGTTTGGCCCAACCTGAAGCGATGACACATCGAACCGGGAAAAGGATTAAATAACATTAAGGCGACTAACTGAGTTCTGCCCGTATTGGAAAGTAGCGTTGGGATTATGCAAGAATGCCTTCATACACCGAAAACTCTTCGGTTTGTTCTCCATTAGCCAAGATGACCTATGTTTTGTAATTAATAATATAAACATTCCAGATGCTTGTAAATGATTGCTTCAACGTAAAGTGACAAAGTGCCATTATACATTTTAGCTGATTATTTGTGTGTTTTTAAAACATTCCAAAAATTACAAGTTTTTCCAATTTTTCACTTAAAAATATATGCTTGTTTTATTAGTGGATCCAAGAGAGCTTACGATTCAAATAAAGCTAAAAATAAAAAAAACTGCAAAGAAAACCGTTTCTGCACGCACATTTCTCGCCGTTCGGCGATCGTGACATCCGGACGATCGATGAGCAATTGTTTTTGTTTGGTACAACCTATACAGCCCTTCGACGGGCTTGTACTGGTTCGACGACGGCCTTCTACAGCCTCGCCAGTGAAACCAAGCTGGATGCGCAGAACGCTCCGCACGGTGAAAGGCACCCGGGTGCATCCCAGTGTTGGCGGTTGAATGTGGTAGCAAAATTTGCATTTACAAGTGGCAAACGCTTCTGCCACGGCGAACCCGGCTAAACGACGCGAATGGGAAGTTGACCGGAGCGAAAGAGATTCTCTTATGATTCATCGGTTGATGGGATTAGCTGATGCGATTTCGGAAACGGTCAGCGGCTGCACGGCACGCACGAATCGCTCAACCACGGCTCCCTTCAGATCCCTTGCGAAAGGTGAACGTTTTATTGTTATTAGATTTTCCAAGTGCTATTTGCGCTTGTCATCTTATGCTCTGGTCGTCGCGGCCCACCAACTTCTTTGGCTGCTACCGTGTGTGCGGTTGGATGCGGCATGCGACAGAATGCACGAACTTCAGGATTGGCCGGTGCGCCTGGGTGGTCCCGTAGGATAGCGCTCAGGTGAAGCGGTTTGCGCTTCTTCTTCCGGGTAATATTGGGTCATCGAGTATGTGGACACATCTGCCTGAACCGTCAGCAAACAGTGAAGCGTAAGGGGGTGGGTGAACGCTTGAATTGTTTCACTGTCTATGCTACGGTGCGCAGGCTCCTTCGCTTTGCTCCCACTCGCTCAGCTGCGGTTTGAGATGATCCCAGCTTCAGACACACTTTGCACGCTTTCTTCTTTGCTGCTTTTGCCAGCTAGCTGCCGCCTTACTACACACCCTCTCTCACCCTTCAATTGGCTCCAGTTTGCGTATCTAAACACAGCTCCCGTGCCTTTTGTGTGTGATTGCTGCAAGAATGCTTCACCAGTGCCGAGTGGCTTATTTGCTAACATTGACCAAGGAAACTGGAGAATGTGCCCCAAACACCAATTGAATCGCGACGATAGCCTTTTGGCGCCAGATGGAAGCAAAGTTCATTGGTTCATCCACACACTAGCTCACCGAACTAACGTCTCGCTTAACAGTGAGCTGATTCAGGCGCACGGAGGAACTTTAACCCAGCCATGTTTCTGGTGTGGTGCGCTATCGTTAATCCACTTTTGGCACGATATTGAACAGAACATGTACAATAAATGTTCTGCTGCTTGATCCCAGCATGCTCAAATTACTGCAACATCGCAGCGGGCCGGGCCAGCCACCTCTGTTGCCCATTGACACGCCAGAACCGTAACGGAAGCTGGCGATTAAAAGCGGAGGCGCATGATCGGGCAACCAGATTCCAGCCAAGAATTGGACGACATCGCATGAGAAACTGCTACCGATGGCTACAGGATGTCACTGATTGTCGTTGCCTCGCTGCGGCTCTGTCCGCCATTACCCCGCCACAGTCTCGCTGATCGGAAAAAAACTGCCCATAAAATTCTCAACAGACGATGCTCACATGATACGGTAAGGCACATCGCTACGCCTTCGCTTAGGTGCTACGGTGCTTCATTGTCACTGCCCATATGTAGGCCCTTTCCAGTTTGACCTGAAGAAAAAAAGTATCAACGCTTCCCGAGCGCCAACGGCCTTCGAGACTTGTGTCGCTTGCAAAACGAATCTTACCCGTTCCACCTTATCGCAAACGAATCTGCACAATCTACGAAATATTGAGAATCGGATTCAAATCGAGTCTAATTAAAACCTTATTAAATGTTGAACGAAAACGTGAGAAAAGTAAAATGCGAGCATTCGAATTGGTTTGTTCATATGTTTCATAGGATTCTTATCTCCGGAGCTGCAAGTTGAAATCTGACCTCGGGTGATCGAGGTAAGATCTCGGTGTCACAGAAGCCACTGTAAAACAATCAACCAACCATTATAAACGGACGGTAAGTACGGGAGCTAATGCTTGTACTCGGATAAACGGTCCATGTTTCGTTGCTACCAGTGTGTCCTCTAATTTGTGGCTGAAAGTCTTCGAGTAGAAGAAAGGTCCACATGTATAGGGCACTCAGTGGTCAAGGGTCTTATAAACGATCGCTCCTGGCACTGTGTTTCAGTGGTTTCGCTGTATTTCTCATTGAATGACTGCTCGGGATACTCAGTGGAATGTAAATAGGTGCAATTATCGATGTAAAACGATCTGTTTCAGTAGCACTTCGTATCAGTCTATGCTGTGGGTGTGAGAATCCTTATTGAATTAAGCTTGGAATGAGGAATGAACGCGAGATTAAACTTGTAGGTTGATGAGTGGTGGTTGTTGAAAAAGATGAATAAGTGTTGTGAGCTATAGGTATATGAAATGAAATTATTTACATAGAATTACAACAGGAAAGTTATAACTTTACCAAACTACAATAATTAATTACCAGCAGCAAGTGGCCTTCATGGATCTTTGGAACTCGGTTCCTGTTTCGGGTACAATTAAGTCACAGAAACCAGAAATGGCAGGCCAAGACCTATCGAAGTGGTAGATCCATAGAAGAAGAAGATGAAAATCTTGTAAATACCTATAACATGTGTAGGTGTTAGTTACATGTTTGGAACAAATAGTTTTTTTGGAACGTATTGCTTTCAATGGGTCATGAAACTCGAAATTAGATTGAATAGAGTTTTAAAAGATATGTTCTTCCGATTTTTCCTACTACGTGCTACCATGGCGTATCGTCTGTCTTTTCTTGTAAAATGAATGAGCGAAACTTTGTTCTACTCATTCATGCAAAAATTGTACTTTTCATCAGCGATTTCACACTTAAAAGTAGCTAAACATGGTTTTCATCTATCTCTTCACCCTTTTCAGTTATTCTAAAAGAGTAGTAAGCTTATAGAGATCTGCGTCTTCATAAATAAATTATAAACTTAGTTAAAGGTTTTCAAACCTGCACATTCACAGCATCACAGAGAGAATATTCGTTAGCACAAACAATAAAATTACCTAAACCATGTAAGCACGCAGTGAAAGAAGGCTGAATAAGCACCAACACATCACGAACTAAACGCTACCAAAATGTCAAAGGCTTACATCCCCTGGGGTGTGAATTCATTGCATTTTGCACGTTATCAGTCCACAAAGCTTGCCACATGGTGGGCAGCAAAATTTATGAATTTTCTAATCGATACCAGCAATACGATCAACAACATGACATCGTCTGACAACAAGCTGAGCGTGCATTATACTTGTTTGTATTTAGTACCAAAACGGTATTCAGCGTTTACTGTATTGCAAATCATTGCCGATAGACGGAGAGTGTTATTCAGTCTTATGTTTGTTAACAAATTACCACTTGGCTTTCGCTCCGCTGGTTTCCGATTGAAGATTGCAATGAAGTTGCTAAGACGTAACGCCAAAACAAAAACACGAAAAGGCACAGAACTAAAAACATCCAGAACTTGTTCGCAACAGTGCCTTATGCGAAAATGGTTACTGTCTTTTACAATGCAGCAGCAGTTCACCTGAAAGACCTGATTCGGGAAATACTGCACTGTATCTGTACCCGGTCATCGGTTAACCTGGTTCAAAGTTTGTTTATTTATTCGGAGACTCAGTGCACAATAACACATACAAAAAAAAGATCCAAATGGTCCCTCTTGCTTCTATCAGATCGACGCATTTGAATCTTCTTTTCTGGTGCTTGGCCAACAGCAGAAGAGGCTCAACGAACTCCGGTTGCTCAAAGCCACAGTCACGATGCAGCAGCAAAACATAACCGAAAAAATGTTAAACGCAACATCAACTGCCCGAACCCATTGCTCTGCCCGGCCAAGAGGATTAGACATGTAAGCCTAATCTGAATAATTTCTACTTTTGTCACCTCCTGCTTTCCAGGAAAGGAAACCGGAACGGGATTCCCGGGGCTCGGGATGCCGGAGAAGATATCAAGCAGGAATAAGCCCGATAGATGCCCGTAAATGCGAACTACAATAACACTGGCTCCTTCAGCAACGTGAAAGCATCGGCAGTCGAACTGTTTTTCCCGATTCCGGCAAGTTCCAGTGTGCATGCTGGCCGATCACTGCACTGACCGGCAAGGAAATGCCCAGTGAGCCGTGAGTTATGGGGAAAGATTGAAATCGTCTTGTTTCCAGCCACATGGCACTGCATGGACTGGACAGGAGAAAGAAAGACGGTGTCAGAGCTGCGCAGATAATTTCATGTTTATTTATTTTGCTTACTCATTGAAATGATAACTGCGTGTAAGCCGCCCGGGCAAGGCAGATGATGGTGTGACTTTTACCTGATGCGGGAAAGTTTAAGATTAGTGCTGTGGCCGGAGCTGCGATCGTGGTGTACTGCCATTTTGCTGGTGGATTAATCGACCGGCAGATGATCCGGAATGAGAATTTCAACCAATGGTCTGGAAAGTTGTGCCCTTGGTGGTGGAAACTGCACATACCTTTAAACGCTTTGTACATCAGTTGCTGGTGCATTTGTATGATGCATTGTTATGGTTGACAGTAACATCATCCAGCAATTTGTGGCCACATGGAAACGTTATCAGACAAATGATGTTTTACAGAAGTTGGCATGTTTTGCCATGTTTCATAGAACGCAGCAAATATTACTAGTATTATTTTTATCATGCTGATGCTCGTCGCCATTTCAAGGTGTTCACAAACCATGCATATTTGCAAATCGTAATAGCTTCCGTGAAATAATATATTAATGGAACAATACACATTTGCACTTGCTGCCTTATCGTAATGGCTGAACACAACGTTGTTTTTGTAAGGATATTGAGCACCGAACAGTACAGAACCCTCTTGCTTGGTTTACAAAATATCGCCATGAGACGTATTTTGACAAGACAACAAAACTGATTAACATCCAAATAAAATATTCATTTTGACACCCGTACGATAATTACATTATCCGGGAGCTTCAGTCTTCTCGCTGCCTCGGCGTAGCTGCTTGTGGAGAATCGAAGAAGCTTTAGGTTCAATATTAACTGGATGGGGCAATGGATGTGAACAATATCGGTCTCTTCGTTGTCACTCAGCTCGAATGCCGCCGAAGCCTCCACATGGGAAGGTCGCCATGCCATCCGCATGAGATCCATTGAACCATCTTGCGTGACGTTTGAACAAGAAAAAACTTCTTTTTTTTTTCGGGGAGTGGAGTGATTGGCTCTCTGTTGAAATACCAATTGACAGTAGCAACTAGCCAAAAGGGTATCGTGAGAAATTCAAACAAAATCAAGTCACTCGCTCAACAGTTGCGTCCAAAAAGGAAACATACGGATGGCTAGATTCAACACGCCTGGATCTACCAACCCAGGTGATACGGTATCTTCTGACCAAATCTAATAATTATCACATTTTAATGGACAATCACTTACGAATAAATTATTTCACATCAATTTATTACAAGCCCATCGCTTCTAGAGTTAGCGTGCTGCGTCAGATAAACATCGAGCTATCCGTAACGGACTTCGTTTCACCGTTCGGCAGCGAACCAGCATCAGAAACGGGAACAAAATCTCACCGGAACCGGATGATTACCTCCTACTGGGAGTATCGACTATGTGAACAGACGTCCTATGTTTGGAGCGGAGCCACAAAGCTAAGGATTTCTGTATCAAGTTGTTATTCGTGGATAATTGTGTTAAAAATGAACACAATTTATGCATCCCGTCTAATTGTTCAACAATTTAGTGCGACAGTCCTGAAGATAGTCGCATGTTTTTGATGTTATTTGATAATATTCGTATTTCTAAGCTTCAATAATAAACCAACTTTAGTGATTCTAAGATCTTTATTTTACGGTCACGGTTTGATTAATTTTTTTCATTATCTTATTTAGAAAATTAAATAAATGTGCCACCAAAACCTCATCCAAATAAAACAAGGAAAGGATAAAATAGCGAAATCAACCAGACATCACGCTGCAAAGGTGACATCATATTTTTTTCATTATAAAATTTGGATATGTGAAGTATGAGACAAATTTCACAATAGTATTTTGCGTCTGATGACCACAGAACAAACGTTTGTTCTTTCTACTAAGGAACAGTCAGGATGAACGGTCCACATGGGATTCGAGCTATTTCTTCTATCATCCAGCCGCTCTAGACACCAATCGTTTGTTTGCTATAGAATAAGGCTTTCGGTAGCTAGATAACTTAAATCAATAAATTAAAAAAAGAACTTACAGTTTAAAATATTCTTTTGTCGCGGGAAATTTTGAAGTTTCAAAGTAAAAGTTATAAATATTATTTATATATTAACATTCAGCACCATTCCAGAAGCGTTAAATATTTGTTGATACTAGGAATAGTTCAACTACCATCCAGTGCCGTCCTAAACATACATTTACAGATACTGGCTACCGGCTCAAATAGAAAACCCATTAACCTGTGAGCAATTAAAATTGGATTCAAATGCCGGTAATGCTTGTGGCATAACACCAAACCATGCAAACAACACTTTTGGGTAGAAGTTTTGGCTCGCGTGTTCCGCACCGCTACCAAAGCGTTCCGACGCTGTTAATTAGAACGTGTGTAAACCGCGGCGATTCTAACGAGAACAAGTAATTAGTAAGTCACGAGTGGCTGTGAACTGCTTCGTGGTGTTTTCGAATTACTGCCCGAATCCCTTTGAGGTTTTTGTAGGGCTTTATTTTAACAGATCATCGGTAGACCCGCGATCTATCCCATACATTTTGAGTGACGTAACAGTTATCAGAGAAAAGGTTTTTTCACCACCCGGTACACAGTATAATGGATTCTCAACAAAACGGTACGGGTGTTTGGATCAAGAGCAGCACAAAAAACATCGACTGAATACCGTTTATGCCGTCGATCCTGTCCCGAAAACCTGTCGTACCGTAGTGTAGCAGTAAGCCATTAGTTGATGGATGATAATTTGAAAGCATACAAATTGGTTTACGAGGATACAAATGCTGCCCATTGAAGTTTCAATATTGAACTTGTATTCTCTTTGCTGGACTCTAGCGATGGACTAGAGCGGTAGGAACTAAAAAAACAACACACAGCATTTGTCCATACATTTACTCTCACGGATGATTTTTGTTTGGTACTCTGTTTTCTTCAATTATTGGATTTAAGGGCCAGAAAAAAGGAAAATGGTTAACACACATCTCATTAATCATGTCCTCAAAGATTTGTGCGGCCCTGTGCCGCCGTGGTATACCAACGGAACCAACGTTTAGAGGAAGGAGCTGGCGATGTGGCCAGTTTGAGGTGCCCGCTCGTTCGGTCGCGATCGCGATCGAAACACACAGCGAAAGAGGAGCAAAAAAGGTGTAAATGGCAACAGAATCAGGAACAAATATTGATTTTCTGGGCCTGTTTAAAAGCGCGGTACATTTTTCATGTGCACTGTTGAGCATATGGTCGTTTGGGAAGCTTTGGGAGGGGTGGAGGCATTTTTCAAATCAAATGTTGATCGGTAAGGTGTCAAGGATTTGCGTCAAGACGGCATCGTGGGAACATGAACTCTATCGATCGCTTCAGATCATAGTAGTTCAAGGTGAATAGTTCATACAGATACAAAATCTTGGCGATCGGGGCACTACCAGCCTTTATATAGTTTATATACAGGTATAGGCAAATCATTCTTGTATGTTTGTATGCTATTCAACACTGGAAGGAAACAGCTGTCAGTGTAAAGTCTACGGAGTACAATCCGAATCACACTTCAGTTTGAACACTACAAACATTTCATGGCGTTTCAAGTACTCTAATTTCCATACATTTTATAGGACCAGCGCACCATATGTTACAATTCTACCCACGATCGGGTCTGCGCACAGTGTGTGGAGCCTTACAAAAATCACACCAGCCTCTTAATGCTCCTCCACGAGTGTTTACTTACTGTGTGGAGCAAAACTCATCTCAAAATCTCCATCCATCCAGCAAACGTTTAACGAAACGCATATAGATCTAAGCCTGCCTGATGTGTATGCATAGCTGGAGCTCCTTTAATACATGAAGAAACTGACACTCAAGCTATCACAACAGACGCAAACACTTCATCCACCGAGAAGGTAGCCATTGGTGGCGGGTTGCCGTCTTTTGACCGGATCACTGGGTCCCAAACGAAATCCATCTCGGTTAACGCTGAGGATACTTCCCGGATCCCCGTTCCACTTAATGTCAGACAATTGCAACGTAATGGTAGCACTTTATAGTGCTCAACATTTCCAACCGCTCGCAGTCCTCGACGAAGGGCGTCCAGTCGTACGATAGGAACTGTTATGATTACACCCGATCGAGAGCTTCCAGAACTGCTCTTTTAATTGCTTCTGCAAACAAAACGTTCCGCCGATACTATGGTGCGGCAGATTGATGATCAACGGTGGTCACCATATGGCATGCTGAGTTCACTAGATTGTCTAAACACTTGCCATCGCCAGCTACCGATTGCTTGTGCAAATAGAGAGTTCTTTCATTGTTCGAACCCAACCAAAACAAAAAAAGCTTAAGACTGTGCCTGAGCAAGTTTTTGGGTAGTTTGTCAATGGGTTCGTTTATTTGGTTATGATTTTTTTTCGAGCGACACTGCTTCCTGCAATACCATCATGTTTGTTTGTTTTTTTGCTGGTCATTTTACTGCGGAATGGTTTTTGTTTTGTCCTACACTCAGTAACGCACATTTTACGCATTTAGTTCATTTTGTTTAAAAATGGAGCTATCGAACTTAAATCTTCACAGTCAGGAATGGTTTTGCCTTTAAACTGAACGCATGCTTCGGCGCACAGGTGCCCTTCGAAGAACGCGCCATACATTTTTTTACACTGTGCACAGTTGGTTATGCAGATTCCAATGATGTCGTAACCTCCCATAAGTTCTACAACAACCAATACGGTTAATGTTAGCTTATGCTTCATTTTACCTTAGTTGTGGCTTCAAAACTTACCAATCTGAGGACTTGCCTCAACCGGAGCGTTGTTGAGAACAGTTAGGATCAGCACACAAATACCGATGAATACTGTCTTGTTTGAAATCATGTTCGATAGAATGATTAACTGCAGAACGGTTTAATTCGTACCAAAGCACAGAATATGTGTAAGCTCTGTTGTTGACTGTGACTTTCCATAATGATTTCGATCCTTTTATACCCATATCTGTAACACGAGCGAATTCATCTGAGCGTAGTAATTACATATCCTGTCCTCATTTCCTTGACTGCGATGAAGCTAATTCAATTTCTCTTGTTATCCATCTGGCAAGTGAGTTCACATTGGGATAGATACAAACGATTTTCCTCGACTATGAAACGGAAGCTTCTCGTATTGCAACAACAATGTAACGTTAAAGCTTTCATCATCATGACCAACGCAATAATATTGAAATTGTACAATGTTTAGTCAATGTTAAATGACTTTCTAGGAACTAGGGAGGTAACATCCATGCACGATTGTTTCTAAGTTCAACTATCAATACTGTGGACCGTGTGACCTGAAATCCCTCAAATCCCAGCAGTAGAGGTGGTTTCAAAACCACGGCAGACAAACTGGCAGCATAAATATTTGAATGTTAACAAAACAGAAGCAGACAGGTTCCACGAACCCGTACAAATTGTAACAGTCAACAGTTAAACTAGCAGCATCGCACAGCACCACAGCAGCAGCCAGATCTAGAAGATTCAAAAGTGTCAGCAGCCCGTGTACAAATAAGGCTGTCATTAGAAATTCATCGTTCCGAGATTGAGATGAATCCAAACTGAGCAGGAGAAAAAAGCGACAACAACGCACCAAAAACTTTAAGTGTGGTTCAACGTATTCCGGTGGCTGCGTGTTTGATCGCACACAAGTCGCAGCTCTGTTGGTGCCAGAAATTCCAGTGGTTGGAATTTTCGGATGAATTATTAATGATCTTTAAGTCCCCCGCGGTGATGGACTTGTTTGCTTAAAGTATTTTTTTTTGTGTGTCAAATGGTTGGTACAATACCGGAGCATTGTGTATTTTTTCGAAGGTGCCAGTTTTGGTACTTTTATGTAGCGTGGCGTAAGGATCGTTGGGGTAGTACCGTGTTAACAGTATTATGAACATAAGTAAGTACTCGGTAGACATTTGGGAGGTCCAAATGAAAGTGACTCCCAACATGACATCTGCTTCCATAACGCAATCATTGGTGGAAATGATGCAATTGCTATTGCAATTCATCCGTAATTCATCGTAAAGGGGAGCACATAGCTTATATTGAGCTGTGTATGTGATATCGTTCTATTTTCGTCAAATCTTTCATTTCTTTTTTCTATATTTTAAGAAGAGCAATACATTTAAAATGGTTTGACAATTTATTTGTGATTTTTTACTTTGGTGTACTCTTTCACTGTAATGAAGAAGGTAACAAGTTCCCTTTTCACGCAACCGATACTAAGCACCATAGAGCTTACAGATGCAGGCAAATATGCCTCACTTCCCAGAATACAGTAGAAAGTTTCTTCCTCGATATCAACGCAACTGCAGCATAGGGGGTGTAAGAATCGCATCATAGTTTTTATGCGCGACGTGTTATGCTGCATGTGAGAGAGGTCAAAAGTTTAGCTATCGCGAGCGTTCGTACGGAATGTTTGAAATGAATTTCCAATTCGATTTAGTTCTCCTCCAAAGATTACCCATCCCCGTGCCGTTGGATGCTACATGGCAACGAAACTGTGCCGACCAGTACCTACATGTAATAACCGTATATAATGTTCAGTTCCTTGATCACTGTGGCTCAGTGGCCTATGACTCGGTTTTGTCCGCCCGTTGATCGTTCGGTTACCATACGCCAACGCTATCCAAATCCTTCCACCACCAAACACATGGGCGTCGATGTAACACACCCTTCGCAGTACGGTCGTGATCACTTGTTCGCATGCTCGCTGCATCTCTTTCGCGTAGTCATTCCTCTTGGCCAAGTGGCTGAACTTGAACTTCGCGTTCGCCTCACCTTTGGGCCGAGGTCTGAGTTCCGAATTGCCACAAGGAAGCCGAGATATAAATAATACGCCAAAGGGTATACACATACCCTGCGTTCTGCTGCGATCCTAGCGACCACGACGCGAGTAGACAGCTGGTGGGCAGGAATCATAACAAATCTTTGTTGGATTTGGTGAGAACTGTCTGTGTCCAAGATGAACTAGCGCGGTACGCCGCACTGTCGCGCACCACTTTATCCGATCTCGGAAAGCGAACAAGATGCGTGCATTCGTTCCACCTCGGCGAACGTACTCGAAGCGTTGCAAAATAAATGAAAAACTAACTGGAACATAATCTTCCTGCGCGATCCAATGCCTGAAACATGATGCGCTTGGTTTCCGTTACTAACAGGCTACTTCATCAACGGCCGAGAGGATATATTCAATATTTGTCAACCTATTGGTCCGATCTAATGCCGACCAGAAGCGTTTATCCATCACTCCAATCTTTGCCTGCCGATTACGATTGGGTCTCTTGATCGAATTTCAATTAATCTGCAAACACGACCACCGTGCTCGGTAAACATGCTTCTACGGGCCTCTCGACAGCACGAAACTCGTTGTTATTCTAGCACTTTAGTTTTTGGTTAATCAAACATAGTTCTGAGAGATATGGCATGAAAACAGTGCATTTGACGCTTCCCTTCAGTGTATCTGTGACGATTTTGATGAATATTTCTCATTACCAAACACTTTTTCCTCATTAACCTTGCCTATACTGAACGCAGCTATAGATGAATTGTGTCATTTGTTATCTACTAAATCTATCCACATTAAAACTGTCCTTCAAGGGTCAACATTATAACTATCACTTGATTAATTAAATGAGCAAAGGCTTCTTTTATAAGCTTTTCATCTTATTTCTTTTTTTTTATTATTTATCTCTCGGTTAGCAAAGTTGGTACAATTTACTCAGCTTTTATTTATCAGCAATGTTTGTTTTGAAACTCGCGATAAAGATAATAAAAAAAATAAAAGTCGAATAAATTATGTAAAAATGGAATGTTATTCCAAAATCCAATACATTGCTGTTACTTAATATATAACAACGGCAAAATCAAACGGTACCTCAACAACAAACACTCATTACAAATCATTCAATGAAAAGTACAAACTACATTACTAGTATAAGTAAAAATGAAAAATAAGTAATAGCTTGAAAAAAATGATATAATTACCAACATAAAATTTTGAAGAACTCAGTTAACTTACACTACAGTCAAACACAAAAAAAAATATGAAACCCTGACAGTTTTAATAAACTGCATAAAGAAGAAGGTTTTATAAACGACGTATTAAATAACAAAATTACAAAATTAAGCAAAACTACTGTTTTAGATTTATTTCTTGTGAATCTGAATATTTAGTATTATTTTTTATAAATATGAAAAAGCCCTAGGCATGAGATTCCTATAATATGATATTTTTTTTTTTGTCTTAAAAAAAATATTTCAAAAAACGAGCTCCGAAAGATTTGACACGTGTTTGCCAAATCTAAAATGAACTTATTTTGTCTTTCCAACTTTTCCTGCAAATTTGCATTTTACAAGTTTACTACCATCCTTCACCTCCTTTCTGGATACAAAACAAACTAAGGCTTATTCTTTATTGTGCTCTTACACATACAAACATTCAATATGATAAATTAATGCTGCTTAACAGAATTCATACAGGTATGCGATGACATATTAAAGTGTCGCATGTTTTTTTATGCTCAATTGCCCAATAACGTCTTAAAAAACGGTACGCGTTTTTCCATGGTTGGAATGCACCACGTTCCTTTTATGTACACAATTTGTTACTTCCTTTACGATTAGCAAATATTGGATCGAACCCTAACTGTTTTTTTCCTTAATTTTACTTTTTTACTATTGTCCTTTCCCATTATGGATGATGCTTCAAAATGGTTATGTTTGGTTTGCTAAAAAGTGAGCTAATGACGTAGGTTTTACAACCGCCCGGCTCATATAACAAACAGATTCGCATAAATAGCAGCTACAGCATCTCATTCTGTCTTTTCACGACCATTGCAGTATTGCCCATGCGTGTTTCATCTACCAAAAATCCATACACCACGCCTCGCCTTTTTCCAGGCACTATTCTTTCTGCTTCTGTTTACCTGATTAGCAACCTAACTATACCCGTTTGGTCGATTCGCCATTTGACGTATGATATGTGCACTTTCGGGAACTGGTCATCTTTTTACTCAAACAACGAGAATTGCTGCCGTATTTTACCGTGGCTGATGAGCCTGTACCCAAAACACCGTTCATTTTACGGGTAGAACAACCACACTTTCGATTAAGTCGGAATGCGCCTTCCCTTCTGTTGCTGTACGTTTCTCCCAGCTATTTCTTGCTTTTGTCGGCTTTCTACGGGTCGGCAATATCTGAGAATGTGGAGGGTAAATTACAGCGAGCCGCAAACAGTATTCGGCAGATAAAGATATCGGAGGGCAGCATCCTTCGCAGGCTACGTTCCCGTGTTGCCAATTAGGGGAGGTGCAAGTATTAGATCTAATTATACGTTTCTTTTGTTCTTTGCTTCCTTCACCCGCGCAACGATGCTTCAACTAGGTAGACACAATGAGCACTTTATTGAATCCCTGAGAATTTCTAGTACAACTGAGTCATGAATCAAACGTTGATTGAAATTTTGTATTTGTAGAAACTACATTCACCTAATCACCTGAGTAGCTTTTATTTGACAATTGTTAAATAAACAAACTTCAATTATAAAATTATCTAAAACATTTTTCAAAACTTAATTAACACATTTGTATGATTTTTTTTTTATTAAAACGATGCATGAAAGAAATTTGATTCAATTTGAATAATAGCGATAAATCAATGACACTGATCCATGAAATTGTCAACATGGGAAGAATGCTGAATAGCCTAGCGCATATGCTGAAAGAGCAAACTACCATATCCAGCTAATAGATGCTGACCATTTAAAGCAGGTTCTCATCGAAATCGTACCATCCGTTGCAAAACGTTGAGAAAAGTCCGCACCGAGTAAGCATAAGCTTCTGGCAATATGCTGCTCATGCTAATGATGAGCACAATAAAGCAATAAAACATTCAAAACGGTTGACCATTCACAATACGAAGATACCAACAGCGGTGCGATAGATGACCGATTGAAAATGGGTTTCACTATTTCCAGTACGCTCATTACACACATGCTGTCCTCAGCAACCAAGTGCAAGGATATCCCCAGTATCAGGAAAACCAGGTCAAAAAGATTTGCCCAACGATCTCGTTGGTGATCTACATCGCCGGGGGAATGATTAGTACAGCTCATAAATTATATACGGGTCTGTTTTGAGCTGGCGATGCAAATCGACCAATCTTTTCTCTTTAACACCATGTAACATGGAAGGCATATCGTAACAAACGGAAGCCTTTCTGCGGTTCGGGACACATTTCCTAGTTCAACAGTAGTAGCAACAGGCTCTCGAAGATTTATGGCGTGTAGACCCCTTGTGCATTCAGCTCCAGTGAGGGCTGGGAGGAACCGCTGCATCTGCGAAAAAAGGGTAGCTGTCAATTGTCTGTAACCCTTTTTCTTCGTTTGCTTTGATTTTCCTCAATCTTCATGGTGCGGCCTGCCCGCTAACAGGACGGGAAAGACAAAGAAAGGATTATCTTTTTATTGCCCGCTGTTTCTAAGTCACACTGCGGTCAGGCCATGTTCCCTGCCGCTGGAAGCACCAACCCTTTTTTTTTCGTGCATCGCACTCATGGACGGTGCATCCTTTTGGCCTTCTACGGATTGCTGAAGATGCTCGCCCGAAGAAGGACAATCCCAAAAAGGAAGTTCCACAAAAAGAGTTAATCCATTATTACCGCATGCTGTTAAGACAAATACGAATAATAGGATACGGGAAAATTATAACAGCTATGAATTATGTATATTTGTTTAGAAATAACCGATGATTGCATACGGTTTCCGTTCTTCATTTGGTCCATTTGCTTTGGTCGAGTTTTTCTGTCGTTGACTCCCAAGAGGTACCCAAAAAGTCCTGCTGAGTTGACCGTTCCGAATGGATGGTTTGTTTTTAGGCCAGTAATGATATGTCTCAGATTGTATAGCCCTTCATATGGTTTTGTTACAGTTTTTTTTTATCGAATGTGGTTCGCTATGTCAAATAAGGTTCCATAGCTTTTTTGACAAAACATCTTGATAACCTTTTTTTTTTTGCTGCATGGTAAAATAAAAAAATATATTCATCGCGGTGGAAATTGAGTCGTTATTTCAAAGCATGGCTTATATTGCCTCCTTTATTTTTGTTGTTGCTTTGGTTTGATGTATGTAATGTATTTTATTAAAGATGATTTTGAATCGATCGTTTCAGAATATTATTTAATTTATGCATTTACCTTCTTTTAAGTGTTACTTTCACTAAAACTTAAACTTGCCACGATTTGTTTGACGAGAGAAAAGACTTTTCTTTCTATTCCTCTGGGACATCTTTCAATGTCTTGGGCTCTTTACCTTAAACCACGTACTGGCAAATACTTCACGTACCAAAACCGTCACAAGTGGAAGGCAAACTGTGGTTGTGTGTTTTTATTCACTTTTACTGTGTAAACTTCGCCCAAATTCATTGAGAAGCAGGTAGAAAAAAACTAAACACATATGTAGAATAACTTACCGGTTCTCAAACCTGCCTCACTGTCAAATATTTGTATTTTTAGGAAAAAGAGCTCTTCTCTAGGACGTTACCCATATGGGTAACATAAAAATACTAGCTTTACAGTTTTTAAATTTTAGATAATACCATTTTTTTTTTTAGATAATAACCATACACCAATGTTTCGTTATAGTGCCAGTTTTTTTTATTTATTTTTTATTTTTTGGACAGCTCAGAAATCAGATGCAAATTTCTCACTCGTTTTACATTAGATTATTCGCAACTGAAAATACCCGATGAAACGGCCAAGTACGTCGATGATTCCTTTTTTGGTTTGCAAAAAAAACCAACTGTCCCTAATTGTAAATTTGTTAATAAAAAATGAACCGGCCGAGAAAAAACAAACTATTTATTATACTCGCACGACAAAACCCTTAGTCTCGGAGCCATCAATAAATCCTGGGTAGATGCACATACGTTATTGGCAATCCGCAAAAATTGCTCACTGAAAGACGAATGCCATAACATGTACCCCCAATACATGTCCTTGCGCAGCATTCCACACAAGGACACAGTGCCTTAGCATGCCAATCACAAAAAGGCAACTGCAGAACGCAGACAAAACACAAAAAATTGGCGAACTCTTGACAAACGGAAAGATCAACCAAAAGACGAAATGCAACAACGGCAAAAAAATAAAATGAACGGTACCGGTTTTGGTGCAGGTAAGCGCAAGCGGAATGCCTTTTTTATGTATGACCTGCAACGAAAAGAAGGCGTTCAATAAAATCATCGAGACCCAAAACAAACTATAAACTAATAAAGGTATTTGCACTCCCCAGCTGAATGCTGTGTATTTCCCGGCTCCTTATGGCCCTATGGCTGACACCGCAGAGCCGTGCACAAAAAAATGGTTCAATTACGGTGTGGAAGAAATGAGCGGGCCGAACAAACATTACGAAATAGGAAAACATTAACGCCCGCTGCAATTTTTAAAACATCATGTACCTGTTGCTGCCAAACGCATCCAGACCGATCCTTGTGAAACAAGCATACACAAATACTAGTGTCAGCGTTATAGATTTGCCTCTATTCCAGACACTACCAGAAGCGGTTGGATTTGGCTCGATTAGATGGATCATGCACGAAACGAGCATCGCATCTGTGCCGAGGCGAACGATAGAGCAGCAATAGCTGAATCTCGCCTCTCCAGATGTTCTGCATTAGACTCCTCCCCATTGCGCACGTGTAGGCTAGCTAACGCGCAAGAAGATTGATCACGATTGGTGCGATCGCTTCCCCTTCTTTTGTCCACACGAACAGTCGTCGTCTTACGATCCGTTTTCTTAGCTCACGCTGCAAGCAATCTCTAACCTTCCCCTGTAAACAGCAACATCGCCGACCGCCCAAACACAGGTAAGAAACACACGCGGCAAACCAACACAACGAAAGCCAACCAACCCATGCACCCTTGGAAGCGGACAGGCAGAGCTTTGGCCGCGGATCGTGCCGAGATGTTTGCCAGTCTCAGACAGGGCGCGCTCACGATCGCATGTCAGTGCTGCGTTCGCCGTCGTTGGAACTATCGTCGTGTCTTGGTGGTACGGATTCAAACCCAATAGCAGCAACCACGGCCCGTTTTACTTTCGCTGTTGATCCTTACCTGTCATCGTCGTCGTCGTGTTCTGAAAGTTCGTTCCGGCGACGAACCCGGGAAGGGGTGTAACTCATCCCTAGTGCAGTGTGTGCAGTTCTTGTGCAGTATCATTCAGTGCAGTTCGGTCTGTTGTAATGGAAGCTACTCGGTAGATGCCTTATCTTGCGAGGTCATGATACCATTCCCAACGTGGAAAGTGTATTGAAAGTGTCGTGATAAATAGTTTTATCGTGCAATTAATCGAAAATAGCTACATAAACCCAACAGTGCCCTGGCATTAAAAAGTTTTCATAAAAAATACAGGTGTCACGTTAAACACTTTTGTCAATGGTGTGAAAATATGTGAATAAGCCGCTTGTTGTCCGGCTATCAGAACTGTTTATCCAGCACGTTATGATTCACAATGCGCTAACAACAAATCAGAAGCGCGAACGAAAAAGTGCCTAACCGTTAAGAGGAGATCAATCGATACCGGGATGCAAAGTGGATCATTTAAATTGTTCGCTTTTGTATAACGAATGATAATTGTTTCCTTCAACAACTGTCACGACCGAACCGACGGCTCAACTATTCGAACTATTTCGGGATAACGTGCGACAGTTCGGAGAGCGATGGACTCGTGCCGCGTTGAAAATTGCTTGTGACAACAGGCGATACAGATTGTTGTGTATTTGGAGCTGTTAGCGCGGATAACCTACCAACTCCACCTAAGACTTGGTGGCTTCTTAGTGATTTGTGTCCCATACGTTGCTAAACAAAACTAAACGGTCAAATTTTGAGAGCAAACAATTTTGGAGCAATGTTTTGGTTCGATCGTTTCCCACACCAGCGGCTGATGGATTGCTAGAGTTGTGCCCAACCAAGTGATTTAGTGAATTTATTAGCCCGACCTGAAGATATTCTACGTGTTTGAGAAGCCGAAAACTTTGGGTTTCGAAAATTCAGCAACATCCCCCTCTTAACGTCAGCGGAATCATACAACGCTCATTAAGAGCATTCTGTCAACTATTATTCTCGCACCGCAGAACATAAAGGTGAGTCACAAAATTATTGTAACAACCGCTCACTTTTTGTTAGATTTGAATCAAACACGCGTCAAAAGCAGAAGAACAGATACAACACGTGAAAATTATCGAACCGTAAAATCCTCACGATGCAACACAATCATTAATGCATCCAACGACGTTGGAACAGGCAATATAGTGTGCAAAAAAAAAAAAACAACTCTTTAAACTGACCTCTACGCCTAACTTGAGAGCCCAAATGTCTCCCATTGTATAAAAAAAAATCAAAAGGTGCCGTGTGTTGCAAAATGTTTTTGTTAATCACATTTTAATTATGCTCAATAAACCGTGACCAACGCACTGGACACGCTGAAGCTTCTGGTGGTCGGTTTGCACTGGCTGTTTTGTCCTCATCATTCGGTTGGGGAGTGCATTATAAAATCAAAAAGATTTCAGCTGCAAATTCAAATCATTTTCTTCTTTACCTTTATGAGAAGAAATTGCATCGGTAGCATTTCTGATCAGCTTAGAACGCAGCAAAAAATAACCGCGATACACGCGACTCTCGATAAACGTGACAAAAAAAGTAACAACAAACACAAAGAACTCCTACAATACCTCAGCTCAGCTATCCTCGTAATACACAGGTGAATAACAATCAGCACCTGGAGTCCGTCAGAAATCGGTTACGGGTTTTGCAGCCGTGACTCGCATTCTGCACCACACCCTTCCCTCCCACCTAGCCGGTGGGGGAAAGTGGCTCAAAGAAGGCATCCATTAGCCAGACCGCTCATCTGACAGATACGGAACGAGGTGTCCACCCTGTTTCGCGTTCGCACTGCATCCTTGTGCGACCAAGAGCAAGTGCGGGATGCAACCATCGGGCGTCGTGCGACGATTAATGATATTGCAAAATTGCACCTCATTGTTCTCATTGGCGACCCGCGCGCATCATACGCACACAAAGACGCCCGACGACGGAATTTGAGACTGTGAATAATTGTTCTGGTTGGCGTATCGCGATCGCATCGCCCATAAACGCCACTACTAAGTGGTTGTCTTTATTTTGCTGATTATTGCCATTATTAATTCATATCGTTGGTTGATGATAATTTTTCATGCTTACATCGCGCGGTCCGTTGTACCCGATGGTACGAACCGCAGCCCGGCGAATGTTGTTTGCAAAATGCATTCAAATCAAATGCACAGACTTCTAGCGCACGCCAGCGCAACACCAGACGGATGCTCAACAGGAAACTATTTGCCAAAAAATTTGACTTTTTGACAGCTTGTCTTAGTTCTGCACGAGTGTTTTTTACAGTTGTTGCTTGCGTTTAATTATAATTCCAACACTTCATATGCATCGGAATCACCCACCGAGTGTGCGGGTATAACGTGGTGTCTTATTTGATTGATGCATCGCCACAGCATAAATCTTACAGGACGAATTAATTAAGAATGCCGCGAAAAAGGCGTTCTATTTACCACCAAAACAATGTTTGATGCACACAAAAAATGCAATGGTGGTTTTTGACCTTGTCGAATTGCTACCTTTTCTTTAATCTTTCAACAAATGTGATACGAAAAACAAATATCAGTGGAAATCTGTTCCGGAGCTTCAAATGCCCCTCAGAATGCTCTCCAACATGATTTCCTTAAACCAAGAAATTAAAAGACCAACATCGAATCGGTACAGATCATCCGTCCGACCACAAGCAATGATATCGAATCAGCCACGAAATGTCGCTACGAATGGCGGAAGCGAAAGAGAGAACGAAACGATTAAAGCTAGCTTACGAGCGGTGAAGAGAACTCTGTCAGTGATTCTCCGATCTTCGCGCCGCAGTTGCAGACCACGGAACAAAAGAAAGCCACCGTTTCAGGCCGGAGGCGTTAAATAGGTTTATTTCCCACGGTTTTTTTCTGTCCTCTCCACCATCAGGCGCACGGAGGACATGTTGGCACGCTTTATGCCTTTCCCCCACTGTACCGGTTAGCTCGAGCTCGCACTGCACCTTTTGGCGATTGCAGTTGCGCTATGGCATAGATCGGGTAACTGTGCGCAATGCGCCTACATGTACATGTAGCATCGTGTTACTGGTCATGATAAGTGGAGTCACTATCGAGATTTACTTAATTAATAGCAATAAAGCACAGGGCAGCAACATGATGAATCGTACGTGCAATGTTACTCGGTCACATAATAAGACCTCCATCAAGTTACATTTTATATGTCAGCAGTTTTTATTATTTCTAATTATTTTATATATAACAGCATCCTTAAACAAATCTTCATTTTAACCATTGCCTCGAGCAATTTTTTTCAGCCTTTATCAGTCCAAATTTTAAATAAATGCTAATCGGTAGCTTTACCGCTAACGTGGTCCACTAAAGGCCGCCCGTCGATGACGAGATGGCTTCAGTACACAATAAAGCCTGGATACGTCTCTCAGTAGAGATATATGAATCACATCAACATCATTAATCAAAATATTTGTTTTTATTGCAGTGAAATCAACAGATTTAGACATGCCGCCTCTATCGCTAACGGTGCTACGATAGGTAGCCATCGTGCTTAAGGGTGCGCGAAGAGCCAAGCTCGATTGATTTCGGATTGCTCCATGCAAGTTCGCTGCCTGAAAGCACTCCCTTTTTACCGGTGCGTGCATTATACAACGCGAAGGTGCCAAATTGTTGCTCAAGGGCTCGCCAGCTTTATTTACTCGGCTCAGAAATTTGATCAAGTTATTAGGTTCATGTAAAGGCCACACTTCATTTCATCCTTCCGAAAAAAAATCGTACAACCTGCCACAATCACCATCACTCCAACTGCCTGCTTTTCGCTCGCCCCGTTCTGTTTCCACCGCATCGGGTCGTTGTGCAGAGAAAGTTTGACCAGCAACTCAAGACATCAGGCTGGAGGGTTTTTTGTTTCACGGTTTAATTTTTATTACCATCTCAAAGTGGCAAACATTGCAATGTGCCGTTTGCAGCGTGCGATCGATTTGCACCGTCCGAACATTTCGAAGGGCGTTGGTTTCGATGAAAATGATGCCACCCGGACAGCTCCAAGTCGATGAAGAAGGCAAGGGAGTGTTTGAGGCGACGGTTGGGGAAAAAATCTTGCACTTTACTGCGAGATGACTTCACCACTTGGCGACCCTTGGAATCCTACCGACAATCCGGTCCGTCAATCCTCCCAAGATGAGGACGAGCCGAACGTGTTAATTGAACAAAAAGGCTAAGTGAACTGAGAATGTCGTAAAACGTAATTGATTCGAGTCAAAACAAATGAGCTTTCGCTCGACGAACGACAACACACGACGTACGGTGAACGAGGTCGGCACGTGGAGACGTACACGGTTGCGTCTTTGGAGCGAGAACGGTGAGACGCACGGGACAGGAGTGCGCTTTATTGCAAGCACAGCCCTGCGCGAGATAGCAGATGAAAGAATGATGCCGCCTTCTAGCGCAACGCACCACAATTGCCATCCGGAGGTCTCCAGCTCAGGTCGCTGCCAAACAACTTATATTTGGAGCAATAAAATCTGGAAAGCCTCCCGGGGAAGATGCCGTGGCCGAAACGGCAGCCGGCAAACGGTTCAGGATCCGTTTCGATGCTTTGTCGGCACCATCAACCATTCTGGGGCTCCTCACGTAATCCACATTGTTTCTGGCGCGGGTAGTTCGATTTGTTGGCGAAGCACCGAACCCAATCGCACCGGCTGACCGTACAAGTATTTTGAATAGTCATAAAATTCGATGTGAATGGCGAACACCACAATGCAAGGGAAGGGTCCGCGAAGCGCAAAGGGTTACACCTACGGCATGGAGGATGCGCGGTAATGAAATTATTCTGGGAAATGCTTCGCAGCCACCGCTCGGCGAAGGCCCCGGGCTGAACCGTGGATTCTGATGAATAATCGTCGAAAATGAAACGAATAACCGATTTTATATCAATCCAATCGAGCGTCTGATCGACCAGAGGTAACACCTTCCTCGCTCGCCAGCACCCACTGTCAATGCTCGATCTCAATCTTGATCTTCACTAATTGTCGGCACAAATGAGCGGCAACACCGATTTATGCTGACCGGTGCATGACGGAGCCGGGGGCATCCGGATTGATTTGGGCAGAAGCGACTCATGCTGCAGATAAAATAGCTCACACTCGTGTTGTTATTGCTCGGCTTACCAAACATTCACCGATCGGCAAACGTAAAAAAAGATCCCCGATTGCTTCTCACAGATGCTCTCGGCTCATCTGATTTTGATCAATAAAAATCGTTTCAAAATCGCGTTAACTCGTGAAAATGTTTCAATAAGTAATTTACTATACTTGTGGACGAAAGCGATCGCAACGAATCGGGGCTCTGTAATCGTCCGTTTACGTACCACAGCCTAAACATTCACGACTCGGCGTATCTTTTCTAATAGGTAGTTTTTTGACAATGGTACAAAAAATTAACACGAATCCCAACATTCATCGTTCGATCGTCATACTGTGGAATGGGAATTCCCATCGACGATTATTGGAAACTGGAGTGTGAATACGACGCAGAACTAAGCATGACCTCACTGTCGATCGTTTAAAAGCTGCACGATTCCTGTTCATCGTTCGTCTAAATCCGCTCATATCGTGAGCACCACACTCATCATCTCTGTGATGATTTAATTCATAACCGTAATGACACACAGCTGCATACCTTAATGTGCTTCATTTGCCCATATGGTAGTTCGCTAGTTCATCGTAAGCAATTCTCTCATCTGGGCATACTCATTAAGCCCTGAGTTTCAATCGTGCAAAGCATCACACAGTACGACGGTTTAATTAATTAGAACAGCTTCACTTCCACTACCGCCTTTGCGGTAACTAACACGACCTCGATAGCGACCGTACACGGTGATGCGAAAAGCGAATCCAAACACTTCGTTTGCAATTCACCAATCGACGTTTGTAATCGTTTGATTATGCAAGCCAGTGCTGCACTACTTTATTGACGAAGGTCCTCTAAGGACGAAGGAAGGTTTTTGGTCTTATTAAAAAATGGCACAAAGTACGTGCCATAAGCTGGGCACGGTTTTGTGATCCAGATATTTATCGATAGCTGCACACTGCTGTCTAAGAATCATGGACACAAGCCACAAATCATACCTACTCGCCGCGGGCATTGATCGTTGTCAGCATTATGTGATCTGAATTTGAGTGAATTGATCGTTCGTTGGGGGTCGTAATTATATGCATAAAACGTCTGAACTGCACATTTTGTATGACATGAAGGTGAACATATCAATACGAATAAAGATAGTGTTTGTACTACTTTGCGGTTAAGGTATAAAACAAGTTAAATTTCTAGTTTTACAAGTATTTTTGTAATGATTTTATCGCATCATACGCTATCAAAAATTACTTTGATGATTTTTTTCATTTCAAAATTGCATTCACTAAAACCCTTTACTTACGTTATGCTAAATGATATCATAACAATTGTCGCGAAACTGATTGAGAATGCCAAACTATGATTGTCGCCAACTGTCAGTAGCGTCAAGTTGTAAAATCCAAGTTGTAGCAGAGGCCACCCGACAGAACCAGCCCCGTCTCACCCCACACCGCTTTCCGCTCGCACACACTTCAGTGAATATAATAACCAATAAATTATTGTCATACGGTAACGTTGCGTCCTGCGTAATGCACCGTACACCGTGTGCACAAGCAAATCAAACTCATCCAACTTCGAGCACGAGCTAGTCGGCGATGAGCGATCAATGAAGATCCTGTGCACTATTCACTAGCGATCCCACTCACACGAGCGCATATTGTTTGGATGCACTTACCGCAGCCAACGAAGTTCATTGTGAAACGGATCGATCGATAAAATAAATAAATAAAATTACACCCCACCAAGCTACAGTCCGTCCCGCAGCGCAATCAGGTTGTTGGTTCGCATTGTGCTGAAGGACATACGCTGATCATTCTCGATCGAAATTGAAAAATAAGTTCATTGTTCGTGTTAGTCGAGTGCCACCACAGTGACGGACGCTTCTGGGTTCAGCTCTTACGGACTGTACAAGTTACCAACGTTAAAGTGACCGATCGGGGCACATCCCGGTAAAAACCTACCACAACGATGGAGTTATTCGTTATTTTAGCTTGAAATTCGATCACTTTGCTTGCGTCTACATAAAGCAGATTACAAATCCCTATTTGCTTACTCGTAGATTTCGTGAGGCGCGTTAACTCCGCACTGATTTGCCATCCGTTTGTGTTCGTACTGCTCCGAACATGTATTCAAATATGGCAAGATTGTAAAAATTTAATTAGCCATACTCAACGTGACCGGCCCCGGACGTGTGAAGGTTTTCGTTCATCCCGAGATCGACTGATTTTTCTGTGCAGTTTGATGGTATTTTCGTTTCCCATTTTACCATACGTCCCTCAACCACATCGTAGCACTCCGTTCAGCTATTTTCGTTCGCACAACACGCGGAATACGCGGTTTGGTTCGACGAGGCTGCAAAACTACAAGCAAGCAGCGCATGCTCATCTTCATGCCTGTAGCGCGCGATTTTTATTGCTATACTTTGTGAATTAATTTATGGCAAGTGGCAAATATCGGTGCAAACTAGTGGCACGAGCGCCCGGGGAAGATGTTGCAGTGCCGAGAACGGAACGGAGGAGGCCGCAGCACATCGTGAAACGATTGTCTATCAGGGGAGTTGTCGTAAAAAAGGCACGTACATTGATGCGGTTCGATAATTAGCTTCACTCACAAAACGAGGACACCGAAGGGTGTCTGTTTGGCCATGTTATGCAAAACATCCCAACAACAGCCACAGTCGAGGCAGTAGTAGTGGTGAATCCTTACGGTGGCATTATTGTTAATTGCATTAAAACGGTTTAACTATCGTACGTGACCCTTCGTTCGTACAGAACCATATCTCTCCCAAAACGGATGGCATGCTTCGTCCACAACCGTCACTCGCTTGGAGATCTAGATAAAGTTTTCATCGACTGACGATGATCGAGCGTCGATGGCTATTTTTTGACATAACGAAGTCGACCGAAAGGGGATTGTGTACGCATTGCTACTTGTAATGGAGTCGCCTTTCACATGCACATCAGCCCACCTACAATGTTTGTAAGGGGAGATATAAAGAAACGCTTTACCCCTTTTACCCATTTGCTTCCTCATACTCTCTCCGCTGCACTATCGAACTGCAAGTCGACGATGATGCGCTTCTTAGATAGTAATTTTAAGTCGTTGTCTGTGAATGAGAGAGATTGCTGTGCCCTGCCTTACCCAGGTCAGATGATGCAGCAAACCTTTACCTGGCAGTTACTTGAATGCTTTGATTTCATGCCTACGGTACGGTGACTTGCTGGTTGTTCTAGTCTGCTTTTTTTGCAAGGGTTTTTTTTCGTATTTTATTTTTGCACCGATCGCTTGCAATGGCTCCAACCCCAGTGGTACCCGTCCGTTCAGCACGTGCACACGAATGTGCGGGTGGAAACCAATATCCCCCTTTGGGAGCACCCACCATCATCATCGTCAACGATTATCGAGTTCAAGAATTTGAATGATCTAGTTCCCACGATTTGATTGTAAGGGTTTCGGCTGCAGAGGATCGCGAAACGAAGATCAACCTTCTTCGATTAGTCTGCTTACGGGAAAACCGGGTTTGTGGAAGCAAAAGTTATCCATGCTGTCGCCACCATTCGCCTCGACGCCGGTATTTCGCGTTACGCTCGGCCCCGTCGAAAGCAAGCAAGCGCTTTTAAAGCGAAGTGGTGCGGCCAGTTTCTCGTAGATGAATAACTGCAGTGCAGTAATCCTAATGAATTGGACATCAAGTTGCTAGACTTTTACAAAATACTTCACTTTGTTGCATTAAAATCACTTTAGTTTTTTAAAAACTTGGATTTAAAAAAAGCTTAACTGATTATAATCGATTAGAGTTTATCCAATTATTCAGAATATTTTGCAGTACATATATAATCACATTTCATCATAAAGTAAAGTAACGATAATTCATTCACTCATAACGTATTCGAATGATTTATCATCGGCTCCAATGAAAAAGGGAAGCAACGTTACTTCACTTCAAATATATCATTTCGCAGGTCAGCCTTCGGAGTGAAACTGCACTGAAGATCCGTACCTGGAGAGTCATCAATCTGGGGGCCATATAAATTGTAGCAACGTGAGTAGCTACATACTCTTTTTTCTGTGGTTCCGAGATGGGATAGCACGTGGCAACGAGTACTTTGGGCGTTTCGTGCCTTCCTTAGCGCTCGGGCAAAGTCCATAACATAACGAATAATTAACAAACATTTTGAATGTGTTTTTGAAGATATTTGTACGTTAAGTGTTACATATCTTCCGTTCAATGATCAATCTTGCTTAACATTGCAAGTACCACATTCCAGTTTTGTAAGCCGCTTGTGAGAAAATATAACAAGGATAGATAAATGATGCTTAGACTAGGTTCTCCTCATTTACTTGCGGACACTTCACCACACTGGAAATATGTGGCACGATGATAACTCAATCGCGTTCCGCACATAATGATACGGATGCTGTCACAGTGGGTCTTCAAAACCATCGGCAACCCTTCGTTAAGTGCGTGCATGTTCTGTTCGCCAACGACTTAATTTATCTTGCTTTATGCTCACGTCACAGCAATGTATAGCGGAATGCCCTGTAGTAAGATGCGGCTGTGCATCACTTACCTTTCAGAAGCATACTTGTATGCTAGCAACCTATGTGATGCAGTTTTTACTATCTGCAATACGTCCTCATCTCATAATAAGGAGTTTCTGGTTCTACCTTGTTTAACCCACCTGAAATCAACAGCCGTCTTCCAATGAACGGTCATAGTTTTCTTTCTGATCAAGATCCAATTTTTTATCTTCAAATCGACAAACTTTGACCCGAAAAAATAAAACATTCCGAGACACATTAACTCCGGCATTTATCACCTTCAACTCTGCGGCAGAGCGGCTTGTTGGTGACTCCGAGTTGAACATCGAAGTACACCAACCCAACGTTCGCAGTCGTTAATGATCATCGCTGATATTTGAGTGATGATTTTTGTTATTAAACCAAGCACTACAAAAGTCATCAAATGCGAACGCACCTCGTACCTTTGCCTCGCATGCCGATCGTCATGTCCAAACAACAGAAAAGGGATGAGGCCAAAGTCGTGGTTATAAAAGCGGAAGCAAACTAGTTAGAGAGAAAGGCGAGCGAAAGGTGAAGATCACACTCCGATCCTCGGGAAAAAAGAAGTCTGGACCGTACGCGCACGAGGATGGGTAGACACATTCATACCTTCTCGACAGAGCGTACACCAACATCGCTGACACCTCCAGTAAGAGAGTAACGATTTAATAGTTTTCGTTGTAATTATCATGTTTTCCCCCAATGCGCACTACGAAGACGAAGCTGTCCGCCCACCAAACAAGCACATTCAATCTTGGTTCCCAAGGCGCATTGTTCACAGTTGTAGACTGTTTTTTTTTTGTGTTGTATTTGCTGCATTTGACTCGTCACCCTTTCGCCTCCACAACCAAGCACCAAGCGAACTCCCTAATGTCCAACTATAGCTGCGCCGTTATTCTGAGGACCCCTTCAATTCTTCCCAGCACTTGTTAGCTGTCCAAAATCGTTCCAGAAATGTTCAAATGTAGTTTGATTTCATGTTACCAATTTGAAAACAATTTCATTTCCTACGCGTTTCACATTTTCGTTTTGCTGGCCAGGCTGAGAGACAACCATAGGGGACAGATTCGATCGCGTTAGATGAGTAAAAAGACAATTACATGAAGAAAGAAGAAAAAGAAAAACTACAAGTTCATCGATGTGGTGAATCATTGTTACTGTTTTCTATTCCATATGAAAGATTTAGCCATTCGAAACCAAAGGTAAGGTGTTTTAATTCTACTGCAACAAATGACTTCAACGAGCAGGCAGACGAGAAACCTTACATCAAACCTTACATAGAATACTTCCATTGGATCAAAGTACTTGTGTTTGAACTATCTTGGCATTTGGCCCATCAATAAATGATTTCTTTTATGCTTCAAAGCATCAATTGCAAACGCTGCAGTAGCAGCAGATTTTCGTAAGCTGTCAAATTTATGCATTGCTAGGTACAATCGAAACGTTGTACACTTGAAAAGCAACGGCAAGCACGGGTTGAAGATGCTAGGGCATGTAGTGGTTGTTTCATCAACAGCACTTGTCGGAACGTAAATGTCTTCATCTGAAACGATCAAAGACACATTCCGTTTGGGAAAAACTAACGCCGCCGTATGGTTTGAACTCAGCATATTCGTCAATTGAAAGAGCCACGCTGTAGCTCTTTAAAAATGGCACACTTCATGCATAACGCTCAATCAAGGTCGTTCGAATGATTGAAACATTCGACCCTTTGCCGGACGGTTTCGGAGAAACGTTTAATTACCCGTTCGCTACGTTTATTGTTGCTCCCGCCTCAGCCGCAGGCTTACCGTAACGAATTGAATTCTTTTCGGGTATATTATTGGTCACTGTTTTTATTTCAATTGAAATAAATTGCATCATTATCTGGATGCATCTAATTCCTTCGTCTTAATAAGTAAAACATTGTTGGTAAAACTCGATATGGTCGGACAAAGGCTAGATATGTGGTCACTTGCCAAATATAATATTCGAAACTAACTGTTTTCCATCGAGCAATTCGGAACGATCTGTTACACTCACGAAACGACTGCAATGTACCTCGCAAAGCGAAACCTTCAAATTCAATTATTTATTTCTACCTTCGCACCAATGAGCGTAGTCGTGGCGCACTTTCGTCTAAGTGAAGCGGCAAAGATTTGCCACCGGTTGTGCAAACAATTTTGTCGTTTCATTTTTCAATTACTTGTAAATCATAGTTTATTTGCGGTGCGCTGGTACAAAGGTTACCCCAGAAAAAAACCGCACCTTCAATACACCCGTTTTCATTCCCGTCCTGACTGGGTACATCGCTCACCGTCCGGTAAGAGGTGTTGAAATCCCTTTTCCTTCACCGACTTCGAGGAACCTATCGCGACAGCTACCGTGAACATCACTGATGACAACAATGATTTCTGCTGAAGGTGCACAATTTTCAATTACATGAAACCACAAAGATCATCTTCAGCTACGCCTTGAACGGTGGCTGTCGCACACGCAATGGAAAATGACTTATGCGCTCATTATGCCACTAGAAAATGGTTCATCCTTCCATGCTTCGCAATGCGATGTCGCTCAGTTCCTACTGATTCGTTCCAAAAGCTATAATTTTGCTCTGTGCTCTACTACATTGTTTGTAAGCGATTTACCTGTTGCCGGTTTGCTGCAATACTTGCGATACATTTATGCAAACCTACTTTAACTAACTGAAAAGCTGATGTGTACATTGCATCAGGTCTGCCGTATGCAACCAATTGGAGAGCACGTGATCTTGAAATTGTGGTTTCATAAATGTACATTAACTCACGCGAAGCTGGATTTTGGTAATAGTTCATTTGATAACATTGATATATGAATGAGTAAACATTACCATTTTTATAATCTCAATAATCTCAACCCAACATATCTCCAATTCCATAACATAACAGCCATAACAGGAAACAGTTATTTAAAATACTCTTCAAAACAATTCATTGGACGATTCTGAAATATAATTCCCACCATAATGACGCACCACCGCAGTGGCAGTAGTTTACCATAGGTTGTTATGTCGCTGGAATAACATAGTACTTCGAAGGTTGGAGTGAATACGATCTCGGTACGATCATAATGAACTCCACGAAACACAGGGCAAAAGAGGGCGTTGAGTACACGACATCATGACCGTTCTTTTAGAGTGAACAGGAACAGCAGAAAAAGGGTAGGAAAATTAAACCAGGTAAATCACGAATAACCTGTTGCTTCTCTGCTCACTTTCTCTTGTAGTAAGAAACGATCTTACGCTAAAGGTGATCGGAGGGTGAGAACGTTAGATATTCAAGATACACATAAGCAAATACAACTCGTAGAAATGTGAGCTTTTGCTTAAATATACAAAGATTTGGCAGAACACGTGAGTTTGAAAGTTTAAGCAATATTTTGTCGAAGCTATCTTGTTTCTAACCAACCTATGTAGCGTTGCAGGTCTTTTAAAGTTGAATGAATACATTCGCAATCGGAAAGTGTACATAGTTCCATCTCACGCGAGGCCACGTAGGCGTAACAACAGATATCGTTTGATTAATTAGCGGTCGCACTCGACAAACCTTGAGAGCTGAAGTATAGCATTTATAGATTTTCAACATTCGATTTTTTACACAATGGAACACCCGAGTCACCAGCGAGGATAGCCCGATATCGGTAGCATGCATTAGACGATGCTTTACAAACACGGTTGACTGATGTAACGGTACGGAACGACGGCCGGCGGCACTTGAAGAGGATGCTTTTAACATCTAGACTGTCAATGAGAACCTTTAGCCAGCCGAGAGGAAGTATTGTTTGCACGTTTTCTGTTTACCACAGAACGCTGCACACGAGCTTAAAGGGTCTTCTTTGTTTGGAATCCATTATTACGTTTTCAATTTATTTAGATTAGAACAGCGCCAAGAAGAGTGGGAAGGTAAATAGTTGCATTCGGCTATTTCTAACACACTGTAACCGACATGCCGGCGATCGCGGAGATGCAAGTGCCTTCGTTAATTGCATTTCAGACCCAAGTGCGACCTTCTTTCCATCCTTTGCAGTGTTTGTGTCAGTGATTTCAACCAATGCTTTAATGTTGCACTAGAGTCGTCCAAGTGCAGCGATGACAAACTGGGCGCAGATACGCAAGACGCTGTACAGGAATTAACATCGGCAGGTGTAACGTGTTTCATCTATTCAGCTAGATATATGTATCTCCCCTGTTGTAGTACCTTGTGACACGATCAATCAAATAAGCTTTTGTGTGAGGCACATAAAATGAACTAGATTAGCTTTCCCCATTTGGAATGATATACAATCTAGCGAAAATTGGTCCCTTGTTTTGCGAATGCGGAATTTGGCTAACCTCATATTAAACGACTAAGTTTGTTCGTCAGCCCATCGTTGGATGATGAATGGAGGTGATTCGTCTGCCAATGAATTCAAACTGATTGGAGCGTGAAGATCATGTGCTAAAATTAGTTCAATTATTTAATTAAGCTTCGATTGATGCTATACTCCACACATGCGATTAGTGCGTTTCAGTTCCGCGAACACACCCAGCCAACACACGATCCAGCGCGATCCCGAAGTCGAGTCGGGTTATGCACCATTCCCACCCTGGGAGTGGCACGAGTAGCCAAGGGTTCGTCGTTTCACTTTCGTTTCGTTCTTTCTTCACTTTGATTTACATTCAACAATAGCAGGTTAATTGCATAATTAATAGACTTAATGTACAAATATCAACCATTTGTTTACTTCCTATTCTCGATTGTACCCATTGTTATGCTTGCCTGTGGCCCTACCGAGAAGACTTCGATCCGCGTTCCACCGCTACATGCCGCAGCATCTGATCATAGCGATCTAGTTGCATGCTAACGGATGGGTGCTTTTGCCTTCGAACCGATTTTGTTGGGTCAATAGCACCGATCAGTACCTGCAGGTGACACACCTGCTTATTTTGCTTTAGATTTGTTTCTTGCATTTCTGATCTCGACGAGCACCACGCTTTAACCCTCATTTCAGACGATGAGCTTCAGCGCAAGCTTTATAGTTCACTTTTAACGTAAACCAAGCGTAACGAATTACACTACTTTTGTGCGGAACAGGGCTAGTTTCTCAATTCACTTGCTTGCCAGGAATGTAAGACCTACACTAAGACGCTGCAGGGGAATGGTGCTAACCGTGCATTGTTATTATTGCGCAAATATCGATGATATTTGCACGTTCTGCATTTGGCATTGTCTACACTATCCTAGCGTGTTGCTCATTGTGATCGATTGATCATTGGTAGCCCGCGTTATATATTTCCAACATATTCGATTAAAAGCTGGGATTTTTTGCCAATTGCACCACACAACACATTGATGTCTATCAAGAGACAAACTTAGTGGATCATGTTTGGTAACAGATGCCGGTTAAAGATCATTTCCATTCTCCCATACTACCCACTGCTTGTCGGTCGGGAATACCACGCCAGCTAATGATTTACGTTCGACGGAACGACATCGAATTGCGACGAGCGCAGAATATCGTTGCGATTTGAAACAAACGAAACCTTCACTACCGGATGTGTTCAGCTTCCCTGAGGCATCCCATGAGGCATCTCGAAGAGCAGCGCTGTCAACGTGTCATCAGGCAGCGTCGCAACAATGCGATAACTTCCCGCTTCATCTAGATTAGTTGATATGAGAAAAATCATTGAAAAGTCACTCGCTATTGTTTCTTACCGATGGGGGAGCGTGAGCGACACGCTGCGACACTAATGGACACCTTTCGACCGGAAGGTCAGACGACGAACGAGGTTAAACAATACACTGAATGGGAACGGAAAAATGTGGTAGAAGATACAAAACGGCAGAACGTTCTCGCTTTGCGTTCGACGCAAAACCGTCGCCTTCGTTGTCGCTTGTGCTGCCCGAGATTTCTGCCCGTTACCTCAATACCAACAGATTGACCTTATCGCGATAAAGTGCTGACAGCCGGTCACTGGGATGGGATTTGTGCTATATCCTCTGCCGTGCTTATCACGTCCATGTACGTAGCATGAGATCCAGACGCCGCACTATGTACGGACCACGGCAAAGTAGAATAGCACGAACATGAATGCACTATTAATTTGCGCCGTGAGCACGAAATGGAAAATTAAACTATCACATCCATGACCAGTTCCAACGTACCGGGTGTGGATCGTTTAGGGTACGTTTTTCTCGTTTTCTACCGATGCCTGTATCGACCGTACTGCCGATTGGCCGCGTGTGTGTTGGAGACGAAAACGAGACAAGATGACCGCATACCTGTGTTCTAATGGCACCTACATGACTGCCAGTGGGGCTGCTCCTCTCTGCCCCTAATAGCCCCGGTCCATTTCGAGGAAGGTTCCACCCGATCGTACCCAGTAGTAACAAACTGGAAGCGTACCGGAGCCGGATACAATCAAACGAATAGGAAAAGAGATCAGTTCAGTGGGAATAATAATACGGTAATGAAGAAATAAACACGATTTTCAGCGCGATAGTTTCTCACGAAAAGAAGTCACAAGGGTGTGAGATTAGATCTTGTGTGATTCACCCGAACGCTAGAGCGTAGCTTCGATAACTATTACCAACACTGTGGTAGAAATTCTTCTCGAATGGGCACTACGGAGTGCCGTAACGAACCCAGATCCACACTCGTGTTCTTGGATATCCAAGCGTGTGTCAGTGCATCTTTAGCAGGTAGTAGTAGTGTGAAGGATTTTTGTAGCGCTCCGGCATACGGGGGCGATGTGACGATGGATGTGCAAAAGTCGATTGACTCTCGGCTAGTCATCCGTGGAGTTTGCATTACCGCCAAGTTGGCGCAGCAAAGAAACACTGCCCCGGTCCCAGTCGATCGACGACCCTGTTGCAACCTTTTGCGTAAATGTGCACGGATATTTAGAGGGCAGACAACCGAACAACACAAGCCGCCCGGTGCTGCAGTGCCCTTTTTTGCTTGTTTTTTGCCCGCGTCTAACCACCCCAGCCGAGGGGCCGAGTTCGCATACTCGTAACGAAACGGAACTGGCTCAAATAAATCAAACTCCACCGCGGATGGATGCCACGCAGGCTATAAAAATGCACTTCCTCCTCCACCGCTCACGCGCGGATGATGGGATTATGATGATCTCACTGAGCTGTATGCTGATGCCGAATACCAATCTCGAACTGCAACACTGTTCTTCCGGATGGATGGATGGATGGATGGATGGATCGTGTTGTGTTCGTGTTTGGGTGTGTGTGTGCTTTTTTTTTGTCCTCTTATTTGTTTGTCCTTTCGCTGTTTTGTGTTTATTGGGTGAATATTCAGGACTAGTGGCCCATAAAAACGGGAATTATTCACAAGTTATTAAGTGCAGAACACAGGAATGCAAAAACGGCAATTAAATGCAACACATCGTCTGTGTTTTGTGAAAGCATTTTATATCCCGCAGCTGTTGCCATGCACTGCCATGGTGGATGAGAAGCAAGGTACAAAGGACAACAACAAAAAATCAGCAACCGACATGGTGACAATCGTTATTGTATATCGTTGCCCTTGTCTGGGTGTCGTACGAAATGGGAGCAAGAGAATTTGGCTATGCAAAGAAATTCGCCCAAACAAATATGCTTCATCATGCCCATTGCCATAAGATGTACCGGCTCCAGCTGCAGCCACGCTAAAATCTTTACATTGCTGGGGGCTTCACGCTGAACAGAGGTGCGTCCCTTTGCATAGTTCCTCCGTCAACATGACATGCACGCCCTATTCTCGGCAAGTACGTTTAAATGAGCAGTTGGTTAACAGTCATGACAAATGGATCGCTCTTACGGAATCACGTTTGTGTCTCACCCCAAACCCGCATACCCAACTCGATCGATGCATCATCTGCTCCGGCTAATCGGAATCGGATCAATCATGGCTATATAATGGCAAACATGCGCAAGTCTCTCGGGAGTCTTACGGTAACGACTGCAATGAGAGGTAAAAAATGATCGTTCTAACAATTTGTCACATTTTGTTCGAAACCTTAGAGCACTGGAATTACATTTCACAATCAGACATCCAACGTAACGAATTTCCGGTAGGGCTATTTTATGATGCGTCATAGTTTGGTTTTTTGAAACTCATCTTTGTCCTACTGTTGGCTGATACCGTTTTACTCTACTGTATCGATCATTCTTATTTCTGCAACAACACAAGCTCCTGCATTTCGTCAGCTGTTGTCAGTTACTTGAGGTTTTGTAATTCCAATATTGTTGCCTATTTCCATGATTTTCTTTCATCCCAAACGAACCGATGCTAAAATTACTTCGTTGTAACTACTTACTGAATTCTGATAAACTTGCTATAAAACTCGTCCACCTTGTCGTCTTGCCGTTGCAACCAGCGCGGCAGTTTGTTTACATTGTTTGTTTCCACCCTAACCCCACCGAGTTCGCTGTTGACCGTTCTTGCTTTTCACTTTCAGCTCAACTGGAGCGCTTATAAAACACTGCAACCTTGATACAGTTCAAATTGGTTAGTTCCGTTGCTAAGTTTTCCTCACTTTTGCTTCATTCTTTCATTCTGCTTGCGTTACAGTTAAATTGCCACTAGCGCAGTTTAATGCTTTTGCGCGCTTTTCTAGCACTCTTTGCTTGCCACACTCATCCGTGGATCGGTACGCGGTTTGGCTTACTACATTGTTCACTAGCAAAGTCGTACGATTTGCCTCTATGCACTCGCGCTATTTACGCTGTACGCCTCCACACTTTTCCACCGAGGGTGAGTTGGGATAGGTCAGGCCACTCAGGATTTCGTCTCCAGAAGGGAAGGTGAGTAGTAACTTGTCTCGTTAGTGTTCGAATTATGTCAATCTTATTCACTCCTACACGTATCCAGTGCGCGTGAAATCGGCATTGTTTCGCTGTCCGGCATTCAGCGAAGCGTGCAACTTCTTCCCAACTCTAAACAGACCTATGAACTGCTTCTTTCCCTCTATCTCTCTCTCTCGCTCCTCGCCGTAAAAGCAAAGATTTGGGATCCTAAACTTGAGCCACCAGTTTGTGCACACGCGGGTATTCCTATAAATTTAGGATGGTACATCTCGTGGTACACTCCCGCTGTTGGCACGGCCACCATGGCAATGGTGGAAAGGGTAGACAAAGATTCTTTCACGTTTGCTCAGTTCTTGTAATGGACAGTGCAACTTTTGTCTCTCGCCTCAATCGAATGCCCACCGGCAGCGTTGAAGCACGTGCCCGTACACGAACACGAGAGCTATCTGAAATAGAGCGTAGCGTCGAACCGCCACACTGCGGCCTCGATCGATTGCGCGAATATTCAAATCCACCGCTCGAACGTTGGCGGAATACGAAACAAAACGGTACAGTTGCGTACCCGAAAAGGGTGCGAGCCGGTGTTTCGTCAACGGCATGGAAAGACCATCCATGGCTGGAGGACAAGTGTGGCGGTTCGGTACGGTTCAGAAAACGTACCCCAACCTTGAGGTTGTGGCGAGATTCACGTCAACTTTGGCGAGCAGAAATTTGATGTACCATTTTAATACCGCCATGCAGCGCAACTGCTGTGCACAACTGCATCCCGGACCCGAAGTTCGCTCACCTTTAAATGCATCATAAAATACATCGACAAATTTTTACTCCCAAACCGTGCGGTTTTATCTTGCCGCTTCAACACCACCGTCCGAGTCGAGTGGTCGTAAAAGTGGCAATTAAAACCACATTCTGACAAAACTGTGCGCATTAATGACCGTACGAGCAAGTAACCGAAACGACTTATCATATTACCCCGTCCGCTTCGTTAGAGATAGTGCTTTCGCGTCTTGATTTAACATTCAACTCGTTATTGAAGCTTTTATTCTGATAGCCAATACGGACATAGCCTCGAGGGTTTTTTTGTTTTGTTTCGTGGGGGGGATTTTGGCAAACCCAGCAACAGGTCGTCTTTTGAAGCCCCCGACCCATCCTAGCTCATGCATCATTGCACCGGAGCATCCTCTAGAAATGAAACCACAACAGCAATGCCACTCGAGCGAGATACAATGCAGTGATCGTGATATAAATTTATTCCACTGCTAACACTTGCTGGAATTCGCAGCGCCACAGTGCGACGCGACGAAACTGCACCGCCGCCACTGTGCCACCATACCGACGCGCTTATACTCCGAAAGCGATGCACGAAAATGAATTATTTTAGCACGGTTTATGACTTTTCCCACAAGCAGTTTATCACGCCTGACCAGAAGGAAGATGCTGAGCAGCGCGATGCAAGGAAAGGATAATCGGAATTGAAAGGCCCGCAAAAGTGGGGTGCGATTGACGATTGCGGTACCGTGGAAGGTGTGTTCCGTTTATGATAAATAGCAGCACCAACCGAGAGGACGACCACCATTCCAGCCGGCTTGGCCGTTTCCGTACGGATGCTTACTAGGCGGACTTGATTCGGGTTGGATAAGTGGCATAAAATTTAAATGCATTATGGTAATACACCATGAGAGCAATAAAGCTCATCGAAACTCATTAGAATTCAGGATTTTTGGCAGTCCACGGGTACCAGATTCTTGCAGTGCAATAAACCTAGACGTAACGTTGGGCGATTGCTTTTCGACGTTACGCCGTTGCACGATAAGCGGAGAAATATCACACATCTCGGCCGCCTAATTAAGAAATATTTTCGTGAAGCAAACATTTATTGATGGACAGAATATTTCGCGGTACTTGAACAATGTTTTCCCCCTAGAGTTATTAAACCCTTTATGCAAGCTTTATTTCAGTTTTCTGCTATCTACAGTCGATAGTATTTATTACATTCATGAACAGCAAAACAATCGTTGATTTCTTCGAGAAATCTGTCTTTAGTTTGCTAAAAGAAACCAAAGTGATAAAACATCTGAAGAAACATGACTAAACCAATCATGAAATACACGCTACATACAAAGCTTTAGCGCATATGTTGCATAATCAAAGCGCATCGCAGGCTCGGCAAATACGTGACACCAGTGCGGCCAATGCATAAATTTACCGTCTCACTGTTGATGTGCGATGTGGCCAAACAGGTCAATACAAGGTTAAAAGCCGTAAAACTTAAGTATCTGTTCCTTGGGTTGTAAGAGCACTCATTTCTGAAGAGATCTTCCATTCCGTGGGCCATCTGCAATGGTCAGTTTTTCTATACTGCAGATAAGCCTGTAATGAAGAGTTTAGAATATTGGTTATGTTAGTATGGTTGCTTTAAAGTATTACACTGCATGCAGCTGAAGCGTTTAGTCTACATTTTGAAACCTCAAAGTATTTATCGACGAATAAAACGCAAACGAATTGTGAGTTTAATAACCTTCTTTTATGTGGAGAAATGAGGTTCTCGTATATTCTCAACAACTTGCTCCTCCAAAGCAATTAAGCTCACCCTATCTGCTCATGCGCACATTTTTTTTGTTTTGTTTTGTTTTTGTTTGTGCCGCTCATTTCATTTCCAGGTACGTACACTTCTGTCGTTACCGCTTAAACGATTCCAATCTTTGTGGACTGTGCAAAAATGGAAGCAGCACACAATTCTGAACTCGTAAACAGTAAATCATAGGATAATGCCAACTAACTGAAAACTTGTAGCGGAGCAACAATGTTGATTTTATATTTTCACAGTTCCGTAGGGTTACGAGAAGCTCTCACAAAATGTTTCTACTACCGCTTGAGCTTTAGTTATTCCACTTAAACTGACGTTTCTCGTTTGTCTGCATCCAAGTCTTCCGGAAGACGTGTCGGGTCGTTTAAGAGCTCATCAGTGAAAAACAGCAAAACATAGCGTACACCCAGTTTTGTGTATCTACTTGCTTTACATTCGTTTGGGTTTTGGTGTCAGTAAAATCGTTCTAAATAATAATTGTTAATCTTCTGTCTCTCCTTTTTTCTCAAATTCTTTTGCAGATGAATCAGCAGTGCAAAGTTTGCGGCGAACCGGCAGCCGGGTTTCATTTCGGTGCCTTCACTTGCGAAGGTTGCAAGGTAAGAAGCTGTTCTTGTTTCATAATAATGGTGGGAACTACAGCCTCCTAGTAGTGGTTTACGTGTAGTACCGCACAGCATCACAACTGCCGGAAGGAACCCCTTTCCCGGCTATGGCTTTGGCAACCAGTGACCTGGTACCGTAGCTTCTAGCTGTTCGGTACAATCTTAACACCGAAGGATCGTCAATGTGTTACCGTACGGATTAGGCACACGCTGCTGCGAAATTTAAACCCTCCACACTAGCATCTCGATTTTGTGGGATTGCCATCGCTTCCAAAAAGGGCTGATGAATCAGCACTGCTCCGCGGAGCATTGAGTGACAACTGCGGTTGCTCAATGGCTATGCTCTACAAATATCACAACCCAGACGCTCATCCCATGCAACGCCCACACAAAGTCTGTCACCTACCTTAAACAGATCCATGTTCCCATCTCCAATGCAACGGAAAAGTTTAGCAAATCGTTCATCAACTGCGAAGCTAAACATTTGTTTTGTTCCTATGTGTCATGGGAGTTTCGTACCGCTCCCTTAAAAACGTAACCTTCATAAGTTCTGTTCTAACCTGGATCACATAATATCGCAACACAGTGGGCATCTAGAATGAATTAGTTAATGTAGGTTATTCATTTAAACTTACACAGTTTGTAATTCTGAATTATGTTTCAAGCCTTTTAATATGCAGACAAGAACAATAGTAATTACTTCGTGTTGGCTAGCTCTAATGAAGGTTACATGAGTCCTCCGTTAAAGGTTAAACCACACAAATAGACCTAAAACGATTGAGGCGCAATGATGTGGGCTATTTCATAAATTTCCGAGTTTTTCAATTGCCTGCGGCGATTTCTCAGGGATAGCGATAGAACGCGATCGTCTCTGTACATTTGCAGTAACGGTGGTGCAGGTCTCCATTTTCGCATCAGGCGCATGAGTATGGGGGCGAAGGATTGATCTATTTTTTTTTCTTTTTCAAATTAAATTACCAATGACAAATCAATCGAAATCTGGATTAGGCAACAGCCAGCCTTAGCGTTTTGATGAGTGCCGAGCCGATGGGAGTCAAGTTTGAAAAAGCAATCAAACATCCCGTGGTAACCAGAGTAGTACCTGCTGTGTGGTTCCCACTCAAAGACGTAGGCTCACGTACTGCTTCGGCACTTTAGATCAATCAGTTTCAATGCACAGGGTGAATGCACGCGAATTGTTTAACGGTGCGCACGCTGCGGGATCTAATTTCATTCGAAAATCTCATCGTCACTGTAGTGAGGTGGTCTTCTCACAAAGCTAATGGTTTGACGCTTCTTGCACTGATTTGCAGTTATGCATGTCATCGATGCAACCTAGCACATGTAACCTTGGTGATATACATTCATTAAAACGATTGCAATTATTAATTAAAATGAGTTTATCCTACAGGAAAATAAGTTGCCAATCTTTTTGACTTAAAACGATTGATTCTGATAGACAACCCAACATAGCATCAGTATGACGTATGCAGACACATTACGCTTCGTCGTTTAGCGAGTGCGTGTGTGCTTTGTCAGTAATGCATGTCTCAGATGTGATTGTTGGCAATTTTCATTGAGTAATCGAACACAAACAACCATCCAAGTGCTTATTTTCCACTAGACTTATTCGCCGCAGTTCGCAAGAGGGTTGCACTAGACGACTAATCACGTACGTGCCAAGGGATAAGCAGTTGCTTATAGTTTTGTAAATTCAAGTACTTCGATCGTTTTGTTACAGATTGCTCAAGATCGATTACTGTTTTTGGCACGTTTTCCCTATTATTTTATGTGCTTGCGTGTGTCTTGTACAAGGTCAGTTTCAACCTGACATTTATGTTTTTAATTTTAACTACAAACATTAATGTACAAGGAGACAATGATTTTGTTTTTGTAACAGATGGTGAAATAGTGTTCCAACGATCTCTTAATAATAAACACTGAAAATCATCTTCTTGCGCTTTTCCTTTCACTTAACTCGAAAATTTAACACACTGACGCTCAGATGTTGGAATTCCATAACGAATAGTTGTGAATTGGCATGTGACAGTTAAACTTGATGAAATCGCAAGTCGTACAACTCATTCGTCAAATCAGTGTGGGTGGTTGTGAAAATGTGGAATGCGTAGAGCTGTTAATCATTCATCACGAGATTCCATTTCCTTAGCTTTCCGTTGCTTTTGTTTGCATTTTGAACTTTATACCTGTCATGGGAGAGCGATGTCACGGGAGAACGATGTCACGGGAGGGTGAAAGTTATAAATAGTACCGAAGTTATTCAACAAATATGCATATATTTACTTGGATACCCACAATATACGTCACTAATGTTTTCTTTCTCTCTCTCTCTCTCTCTCTCTCTCTCGCTCTCTTTTCTTTTTTATAGTCATTTTTTGGTCGATCGTACAACAATTTGTCCTCGATCTCGGAATGTAAAAACAACGGCGAATGCATCATCAACAAAAAGAATCGAACTGCATGCAAGGCTTGCCGCTTGCGCAAATGCCTTATGGTAGGAATGTCAAAAAGTGGTTCGCGTTACGGGCGTCGATCGAACTGGTTCAAGATTCACTGTTTGCTGCAGGAGCAACAGCAGGCCGCTCAACAGCAAGGAAACCATCAGAAACCTTCGCAGCCAGTCGGCATCCATGCGGGAATGTTTCACGGCGGCTATCCACATGGGATGTATCCGCGCCCACCATGCACAAAGGAGGAGTTGATGCTGCTTGGTCTAGAAGAGTACAGCAAGCATCCATCGGCATCACCATCCGTCAGTTCCCCGGATAGCCACAACTCTGATAGTTCGAACGAGATCAATGATCGAAGAAATGCGCTGCTACGACAGGGCAAACTTCACGATTCGCCACTCAACAAGGATCTCTTCCTTCCGCTGCCGTTCGGAGGACTACCACTAATGCCTCCGCCTGGTTTCTTGCCCTCTTCGCATCTGATGTTCCCCGGATTCCATCCGGCACTTTATTCTCATCCTCAAGCAGGATTGCTGAAGCCAGCCGATACTCACCTAACGCTACCAAGCTCGCCTCTGGCCAACAACAACAGCCGCTTTACGCCAAATCATAACACCGAATCGAACGTGCATCCTTCCACGGGGCCCATTCGAGATAATGGCAAATCACCCGATTCCTTCTCCAAGCGATACATTCTCGACCAGGTGCTTGAATCACAGCGTTGTCCAAGCAATGGCACGACTGGAAGTGATAAGGACGACCCCGAACCAGAGGAAGTAGTTCCCGCAACAATGACTCCTCCGCGATCTCCCATTGTTTCTGTGACGCAACCCACCCCGGTAGTGCGGCAACCGCAGACTCCCACCAGTCACCACAATCAACAAGACAACCCCATCGATTTGAGCATGAAAACGGGTAGCAGTTGCACATCCGGCGATGAGCGTAGATCTTCAATGTCCGGTGCAGAATCAAACGGATCCGACGATGAAGCCAATGGTGATAGCCGTCCTTCATCCGGGATGGACAAGTATAAATGTACCGTGGCTGCCACGACGGCTGCCGTTGTTGCCAAAAATGCTACTTCCACCAACAACAACATTAACAACAACAGTATCAGCAACAACCAAAACCATCATCATGGTGCGCTTCAACACTCGCCACGTCCACATTCGCTTTCCCCGTCGTTACCGATCACACACCATCACCGAGCGTCTCCGATACGGTCGGAGTCTCCGCGTCACTTGCAACATCATTACCATCACCATCATCAGCATCTTCAGCAGCAACAGCATCGTCAGCGCCACGTTCTTTCTCATCACGGAGGAAGTGGCAGCGAGTCGGAACTCGAGCCAGAGGAAACCGAGTACGATCGTGAGGTGAAGCGAATGAAACTACAAGGCACCACACCGTTGGACTTGACCACCAAGGTTTGAGGCCACCAAAGTACGAAGAATCTTTTCTTTACATGCCGCTGAGGCGGATTTTGTGGTGCAATGTTTGTGTAGAACTGTCGAGTGTAGCGAAATGAACATAATTGATGATTGATTAGATTCTTCTTGTTCTGCAACGTCTACAGTACACCTTCTACTATTGTCGGTAGAAGGCAGCCCGTTGCCTAGGATAATCGTTTGTATAGTACAAGTGAAATAGTAATTGTTTTAGCAAAACATCGTATACTGCATAAAAACATAAGCTGCAGAGCATTGATTTGCAGCTAATTACCAAAGATCGACAGAGTTCGATAGCGATGTTTGTGTTCGTGGTTTTTTGTAAATATTTTACATCTTAACTGTAGAAACAGACACAGCAGATGTCAACATTAGCAGATAGCTCCTACAACAAGTGCAAACGACGTAAAATTGCTATTGCCAATTACAACGCACATAGGGAGAACCCCATGACAGTAGCCACCGGTATTGGTTAGGAAGTATCAGCATATCTTCAAAAAAGATATTTTGGATGTAAAAATTCGACTAACCCAAAATGCCATTCACAGCAGAATAGGTTACTCAATATGTTAAAGTGAATAATCGATGCAAAATCAATGTGCCAGTACAGAACGGAACACTCATAGATTACCAGTCAGTGTGAAGGTTTTGGCAATGTAACTGTGGTCAGTATTAATGTTTTGAATCTATGTGAGGACTTGTCAAATCAGATATTTACTTCCATTATCATTTGTCATGTAGAACTTCCTCCCTGTACATATAATTATCCGTTTATCTGCTTCATAATGTCATGTGGTCCAGATATCGTTGCACGGTATTTAAACGAAGGCAAAGACTCCCCTGCAGTAGTAACCGATTGAAGTAATGTTAATAATCAAGCCCGTAAAAGCAACAAGAGTATACGGATGTTTAACGCCAAAGCCGCTACCGGAATTCCTGTGCCACAATAACTCCAGACAAAAAAGGGCTTCTGGTGCTACTCAAACTGGTTTGAAACAGTGGAGCCCATCAGGCGCTACTTCACTACCAACCCAACAATGTACGTGCTGGGTTGAGTGTCGATTAAATGCATACAAATTAACGTCCGCTTTTCTTTCAATATCATCATCATTTTTCATTCCGTCTCGCAGGATTCCCCTTTCGTTCCACGAACACTTTCAGCCTATAAGCGTTCGGGAAAACACATATCGTTACCATCCTTCTGCTTCTAGCCTTCGCTTTCTTTATTCTTGGAAGAATTGCTTCTATTAAAAAATATATGAACTACACATCGGTTGGAATGAATCGTGTGAATTGCTTGCGGACATAGAGACGAATAAATTCCCAATGAGTTTCAGCAACACGTTTGGTGTACCTTCTGACTGTACAGTTCTTTATCATTCAGTAGGATACAAAACTGTGCAATAAAATCTAGCCATCTGATTCAGTTTTTGCACTCACAAGTTTCAAGAAACATTTATCAATTCTCTTAAATAAATCATTCTTTTTCTCGAACTTCTGCCAATCTACATACTGTATAAGTCTATGCTAAAAGCTAGCCTTAATAATATCCTCAACATAGAAAAATGCATTCCGTTCCGTGCAGTAGAAAATCAATATTTACACGAGCATACGAAAGCGGTAACCTAATTTATTGTAATGTACACACCATTACGGTTGTTCCTCCAATTGGAAGAGTAGCTGGAAAACAAGTTGATCCTATTTATAATATAGTTACTAATGCCGCCACTGCAGGCAATGTGACAAGATGATGTTTATTTAAATTTAAATCACAAGTGCTCACCATGGTCGATACACGATGATTTGTGCATATAAAGCGCGCAGTAGAATTAAAATGTTATCTTTTAAAGCATGCAATCAAGTCCGCGTTTTGGTAATTTAATTTTACATCTATACAACTAAGCAATCCAATCAATATGTATTTTGAAATGGCAAACTGTTGTGCATATTATTAGAAAAAATAACAATATATGAAATAAATTCAAAATCAAGCAAATATGTAAACCTGACTCCTCTCTAAATTACCGAAATATTCGAAATTAATGTTCATGTTGGTTTTTTTTATGTACATCGAAATTTTGTGTGCTGTATTGAATTATCAGTATCCTGAAAGAAATTAATACGCTTTATTATGCTTTACATTACTTCCACTGAAAGTTGCAATCATTTAAGGTAACTGGTTGTTTAAAATCATACATCTTTATTAGGTTTGATTCTTTGATTTATTTATTCTTTTTGATTTATTTATTTTTATTACACCAAGCAATTTCATAACAGCAATGTTAAAAAACTAATATGTGCATTATATCACAAATTTATGTTCTCTTTCTTGGTTCAAAGGGTTACACTGACGGGAAAATTTGATCCTTTCCGCCTTAGTTATACCAGAAATTTGTGAAAAAGTAGTAGGTCAGATCAGTAGTAGGTCAGATCAACATTTTTAGCAGTTTCACACAAGATCCTCAAACCACCAACCTTAGTTGACCTACATTTTTGTGTTTTTTTTTATTTTTTGCTTCTGGCCTGTGATCGTTTGTTCCACTTAAGAATGTTTGGCTAATAGCAATTTCAACTATTTACCTCGAAAATGTCAAAACATTTGTCTGACAGGTGTGACGCAGGCCAGACTATATTTATCAAATTTTATTGAACTAAATAAACGTTTTATGGATTTTTTAAAATGATTCTTTATTTTGGTTTAAATTCAAAAACGTTAAGCTACATACAATATCTTCATCGACCAAAAAGCGAATCCTAACAAAGAGATCTATGATACAAGAAGTTAGAAAACTAAAATCTTAAAACAATTTCTGTCAAACAATCGAGCAAATATCGATCAATTTTTTTAAATCGGGTTACATCATGTTGACAGTTTTGTCTGGATCTGCACGAAACTGTTGATCTACTGTTGCGGTAAATCGCCAAAACCCAGGTTTTCATCCAGTTGATGATGATTTTTGATAAAAACATTATGTTAAACTCATTTTTTTTTCAATCATAATTAAATAAACATTTCAGGGGCGGCCCGGTGGGAGAGTGGTTCGGCGCTGGGCCTTCACACCACAGACCGGGGTTCAAATCCCATTCGGACCGTCCCCCCGTAGCATGGACTGACTGACCTGCTATGTGGTAAATTAAGTCTAATACGGCCAGGCCGTCATACTAGAGCAAAAAAAAAAAAATAAATAAATAAACATTTCAACAAACGTTCAATAAATACTTATTTGAATTAATAAAATTTGAGAAATATAGCCTGACCTGCGTCAGACCTGCCAGAAAAATGTGTTGTTTTGAAATTTTCCGAGCAGCTGATCGAAACTGGTATTAGGAAAAGATTCTAATAAGAAATTCATAGGCTGATTTGGCCCGCCAAACGTCAAAACGCATATTGAAAAACTAGTGGAAGGTATCATAGACCCGAAAGATTCCTTTTTTCAATTCAAAGATCGATCTTTGCTCGATTGTTTGGCGGAGAGAGCTTTTCGGATTTTAAGAGTTGAGCTTTCACACTTAATGATCAGGGCAGATCCAAATCAAGAGAGATCCCAATTTACATCCTTGTTTCTTATCCCAATCCTGCATCCTAGCCTGACAGATCCGGATGCTCACGAATCCGAGTTCGTGAAAGAAATCCAGAGGAACCAAATTTCGAGTTTCAATCTGTATTTTAATCTGATCCGAAATTCAATCCTAGAATCCGATACGAATCCCATTGCCCATCACTCGTTTACAACCCTGTTGGGCTGAAAATACTGAGAAAGTTACAGCGGAAGGCACATGTGCAAGAAACATCCAAATGATTGGCTTCATGCACACTCAGCCACAACTTCGAACGCTGTGTCTAGCTTTCATTCCCTTCGTGTACTTACAGAAACTGCCAAACATAATGAAGGGAAAAGAACGTTTCACTGACTGGGTGGCATAGGTCACACGATATCAGGCTTTGCTTTTGGAGCACTAATCTACACGGTGTGGTTTTGGTTGTAACACCGCACAGTGAAGGTGATTCTCACGCACTTTGCGACATTTGATGACCCACGAATCTGGATACCAGATTGAAAGAGAGATGATGTCAGTGACAACATTTCCTTCCTCCGTGTACAATAAAGTAGTATTTATCTCGACCGAACGTACCATGAGCTTCGGACTCATTAGTGGGTTAATTTCTTCCATTTTCATTATCGGAGGAAGTCATGAAACACTTTCGAACGGTCGAACCATTCAGGTTTACGGATGAGTGTACGTTTACGAGCGGATATGGACAAGATGCTGATGACAAAAGTTTCTGGGAAATTCAGTGTTTTAGACATTTTTGTACATTATTAAAAGTATAATGAAATGTTTTATTAGCAATTTTTTACACGACTGTCATTTATTTTAAACTTTTGCATTAATATGAACAACAACAAGAAGTAAACTATTAGAAATTTGTCTACAGAATGTCAATATTAAAACAAAAAAAATGTTTCCTTTATTGATGCTACCGTACCAGTAATCTATCACTCGACAGAATCGTTACATACATCCTCTGGACCGTATTTCTCATACGCATTATTCTGTAATGGGGAAAAACCAGGAAATTCGAAAAGCTAGACAAGGCTCATTGCTCTGGTCATACATATAAGAAGAGAAATTAAACATAAGGTAAAACATTAACTTTTGATTATCACTGATTTTCTCGGAATACGCTGCATAAACTACATTTGTTTCAAACAATTCACTAAAGTAATTTCATTCAATAAATATATTGAATTATATTGAATGGTAAATGCAGAAAAGTACGCATCTTCACTAAAATTATGTCAAATTGTTTCAAAACATGCAATCATTTGCATCATTGTACCCTTGTCTGTACATTATGTCTGTATACCACATTTTATATTTTTAAATGATGACGTATCACACTTCAAAAGCATCAACTTCGCACCATATTCAATGCAACTGCGGTTGAATAAGTATCTAATTTGTGATCATTTAAAATCACATTGTGGAAAATACAACACCCGCCCATGTGTAGATGAATTCAACCACTAATTGATTACACCCAAAACATCACCTTGCCGACATCTATCAGGTGGAAATTGGCCTTCCAACGCGAGCAGTTTTCGGAGGGTTGCCTGTCAAGGCATCATATGGGGAATGAATGTGGAAGAGAAATGATTGCGTGCGTTTGTATGTGTGTGTGTGTGTTTATAAAAAAAAAGACAGATCCACAACAAAAACAGCCCAGAACAGCTTGATGAGCGTTTATAATCCGTGGACGCCTTCTCCGGTGATTGCGGACGGAATGCGGAATTGAACAAACTCGAACGAATAAGACCATCGCGCGACCAAAGGTCAGATGATAGATGCGCACGGAACCGTTGTATTGGAAGTCGAAGTCACTTTCCTCCGTGTGACCACCCGTTATACGATGGTTCATGTCGCTTCACCTCCCGAACTTGAAATCATACCCACACACAACAGCCCGAAAGTGATGGGATAACAGCTGAAAAGCGCAAGAAACCGCGGTAGGGTAACTTTTTGTATCGGCACGTTGCCCTGCAGATTCATCATGTGAGGCAAAGTGACTTCGGTTGATGGTTTGCGTATGCCCCAGTGGCTTCTCTGATGACTGGCTGTTGTTCCGACGTGTTTCGAGACACCCGACCAACCTAAAACGCCGGGTAAAATTATCAATTTGCTAGGGAACTTACTTCCCTTCACTTCCTGCACTGTGTTCGATCGCTTCTGATCGTCTGCTGCATCTACTGCTAACGTCTAACGTGGCTATGCGGACGCATCAACCCGAGCACTTGTGTGAACCTTCTCTTGGGCGAAATTGCCATAAATTTATTACAAATGAAATGAAACATAAATTTTCCCGTGAAATATTGATCAGCACGTATCCATCGTTGCGGACAACCTGAAGTATTGCACTGCCCCCGATGTGGCTGGAAAAATCGAAGCGTGAATAATATCACAACCAGTGCCAAGGACAGGCAGACCCAGCATTGCAACGTAGACACACAAGTGGAGCGATGGATGAATCTTGTGGGAGTGTGCACGTGTGTTCTTCCATGGGTCTGTCGCACATGTATTTTTCTCTCACATTACGGTGCAAATCTCACGCGATGAAAGCTCCAGTCAAACGCTGCTTTGCGACGTTCATCTACCGCTCACGGAAGAAATATGAACCATAGCTCCAGTTATTGCGGCTCGCGACCGGATAATTTTTGTTTTAACCGTGTATTCCGGGCAATCCAAGTCGAGCCAAAGCTATGTCATGATCGATGGTTAGAGGGCTCCAAAATAGAATTGGATCTTCGAGATCACTGCACATTCGTGTCTACAACCGACCTTAAATATCAAAATCATAAACGGCGTGAAGAGAGCAAAGTTGAAACATAATTCACCCTCATTTCATAATAAATTGCGCTCAATCGATCACGAAACAACTGACCGGGTCTCCGGGACATGTATAGTCGTGGCTTTATTGCATGCGGGTTCTTGTGCCAGAGGCTAGACTACATTGATCCATGTTCCGAACGTTATTGCAATCTTTAAACTAGAGCATTCATTATTTGACAACTAATTCAACATCTAATCGTTCAAGAATTATATCTTATCAGCATAGATTCGAAATTGAAGGCATTTAGAAAAAAAAACATTTCTCTTACTCATTACTTATCAATTTTTTTTTCTAGCAACAACATTTTTTTCCGACAGCGCTACCAAAACTACTAGCAAGATGTTAAAACTTTTAAGTTTTTTTTTTTTTTTTCAAATCAGAATATTTTGAAAAGGCCAAGTTTTATTATTAGCTTTTTTTTTGTTCTCAATTAATTGTATTATATTTTCAGTTTCCGTATGAGGTTTAATAATTCACTCTCAAAATATGTTAATTTACATTCTAAAAGTGTATCTACAATATCCGGATAGTGAAACG
>KI422494.1:0-5000 GCA_000473375.1 Anopheles culicifacies
AAATATTGCTAAATATAAAATAGTGAAAAAATTTACAAATGCTGTGAATGCGTCCGAATCGCGTTTAAGAACCACCACGTTTTTCGTTCCATCATTATTTGTTTTTTTTTTTTGCTTTTTTCGTTTGCAAAACTACTAATGGCAAAACTGAACGTTCAACATCTCAAAACTGCAAATTGCTTACTGCCCCAGCGTCCGTACACTGGCACGGGAAAGGTGTACTGCTTTAGTGTTATCTGTTTCGCGTTATGTGTCCTAATCGCCTGACTGCTTGCTGTCTGCTCATGCAATGTGTCCCGTTTAAGTTACCAATGGGTTACAATTTCACTATTGCGCATCACAATTTATGGGTTGCTTCAATGTTCATTTGTGTCATTTCGGTGCTGTAACTAACGTGCCAACGAACCACATTTAACGCATGTTTGAGCAATGAGAGTGCTCAGCTTAACAGCTTCTTCGGGAAACACACTGAAAGCAACGTAAATTCACAAATTCAGAAAACAACAAAGAAACCACTAATCAAGGACACCGCAAATACCGTCCCTTACGACATTAAAAACCATCAGTTTCTTGCATATTTGCAATGATGCTACAACGGAGCTATGGAGTCAAGGAGCGCGATTGGGCGAAGATTCGAAAATGATTCGCTTTTGTGAACGTGTGGCAGTAAGAATGCGTACCTCTCGCTTGATATTTCGAGGTGCGTTCGATGGGAAGTAAATGTTTTTGTTTTTTTTTTGCTATGGGATTGTGCTAGTAAACCATACTGGTAATTCAATGTAACGCCCAATCGGTAACGGGCGACATATTTGTAACGATGTACTCCGGGCCTTAGTAAAGTTTCGCGTAAGCAATCCATGATGGCGAATAAGATCGATTCTAATAAATGTGACGCTTTGTTTTCATTTTTCACCATGAACATGTGCCTTACAATACTTTCCCTTTCTCCCTCCCAACCCTTCTCATCCCCTCCTTCTTTAACCTAAACCGCTCGAACACTTCGCTTCGATTAAAGGTAGTATTGGCAGAGAGTTCACTTTATAGTAAATTGCGATTCTTGTAAATGTAACGTGCCCTGTCACACTACACGTGGCGTTACGCCACCTACACACTACCCTTCAATAGCTCGATTTGCCTATGTATGTACAGTTTCGTTCGCATCGCTACGGCAATAATAATAATAATAGTGTATTTGCAAGGTGAAATTGGAATTGTTTTCTTTTGTTTAGCTAGTGAGAATTCAATTTGTTGCTTTGCTTTATTAAACGTTATGTTCTGGCATCGTTAAATATTATCATGAGTTCAGGTTTTTGTGTATATTCGCCCTTTTTTCAGATCGCTCCCGGTCTGTTCTTTTGTGGAACATGTGTGTGTGTGCGTGTGTGTGTGTACTTTTTTTTTCACGTAAATTACTGGTGTAATGGTTAAACCGGTATTTATTTTTTTGAAAATGTGTTTATCTATCGTTTTTGTTGCTCAATATTAGTATCCTCGTTTTAACTCACACACGCACATACATACGCGTTCAAAGACCTGTGAGGATGCTTAGTGTCGTGTTCTACTACCCTTATTATCCCCTAAGATTGCGGCAAGTTTGGAGGTCGATTTGAATTAGCTTAAATTAACCTACACCCTAAATTGGTTGGTTTTAGCTAATTGTCTAAACGTTATCTTATCACTTTTCCAGTTGTTGTTTTGTTTTGTTTGTTGTTGTTGTTTTTGTTGTTCTTTGTTGATAGTTTTGCATGCGTGTCCTGTCTGAAACTGTAGTGTTTCTTGTGCTTTCTTTACTAATTGCTTAATGTTGTGTTGTTTTGTTTTTTCCCCATCCCGCGTTCTAATTTGAAATACTATTCATGAATATTAAAAGTAAACATACCTCTTTGCCGCACCTTCCTTCCGTATGTTTGCAAAAATGTGCCCATGTTTGAATGAGAGCATACTGTTCTGCGGCCTATCGTAAGTATATGCATAATTTTACAACGTAACAAACATCAAAACTGTAATTTTTTATTCAGTTGCATATGCAATGAAGATGTACGCTTATGGGAGTTGGCGAGAGGCAAAACAAAAGGATTGTTTTATGTTTTTAGTTACGAAATTTTTCATTTGTGCAAACACTGTTTGCGCGAACCCGAGCGTTTTCGTTTAATTTAGTACTTTGTCCTCTATTGCTATAACCGATTCATATTAGCAAATGTTTTCACTCATGTTATGTTTTTGTTTGTCTTATTGAAGCAATCGATTTTTGATTGTATCGACAAAATGGCGCCCACCACGCCTCGATCTATGCTATCAATTCTCCCACCCCATACCGTAACATTGTTTTCTTGTTAAAGCTTTATTTAAACTCTGCCATTGCAACGAGATTCTATCAACTAGCTAACCCGAACGCAACTAAGAACAAAAACGAACGTTTCCTGTTGCTGCCGGGAATAGTGCTACAAAGTGTGAACGCTATGGTGCTTAGTCCCTACATTAGCGATAAACCTTCGGTAATGCCGGTAATGACCGAATGGATGCGGAAAACCCGTAACTACTAACGCAATGCGACAAACAAACGATAACGTCCTGGAACACAGGAGCAAGCACGGTTAACAATGCTGGGTGCTCTGTAGGCATCACGATTGAACGTATGGTATGCTTGATATGATTGTATTTTGATTTCTAGAAGAAAATGAATATTAAACCTTTGAAGCGATGATGCTAAACATTCTACACTGTGCCTACTATTGATCGCATGTAAAGATCACTCTACTCAATTCCTATCATTAACTACCCAACCCCTATGTATTTCGCATGTTTCCTACTATAAGGGGACAATTCAGAGTACAAGTGCTCAACTGAATACAGTCCCCGAAGATCAGCTGGTCCACCAAAGTGGACCCCTGTTTGTCTTCCTCTCTTCTGACAAACGTGCGTTAAACTTTATGCAACGGAAAGTACAACTAAATAATTCGTTAAACTACCTTCCACCAAACGACTGTAGAATATCTAGTAAAACTTGAACAAGTAAAGCGTAACCTTAAACTCAATAAATATAGCTACCGAAATTAATGCACACCTTCCGAACACGGACCCCATCACCGATCCCGATGGGTACGTTGTACAATTGCAAATCCGTACCATAAATTTCCAGCCATCTAGCCATTCAGCTATCAACGGTAGATATAGATTAACGGTAACGATTTAAACACCGAATAACGTTAAACAATTCCTGTAAACCATTGAACGTGTTTGAAAGTGAGCGCCAAAAACTCAACCGCATTGCTAGCCGAAAATGGATGTTTAATACTTCAACGTTTCTCATCCTCGAAATGATCATCAAAACTCGAAAGTTGCGCGCCTTTTTCTAAACACTAGATTGCTTCTTTTCTTTCTCACTCTCGCTCTCCTTTTCTCTTTCTCTCTATCTCTCTCTTTAGATTCTGCATTTTGACAAACGTTCACTAATGTAACGCCGTCCGTCTTATTGCTTTTGCAGCTAGAATTCAAGTATTTCGTGCAGTGCTTTGCTTAGAGGAAAATGCTCGAAGAAAGATGAGAACGGGTTTTTGTATTGGTTTTGCTTAACAGTTTACTATATTACACGCGCAGGATTCGATCGTCTGACGGCATCTTACGGTTAATGATTCATATTTAAGCCCCTGATGCCACGGTTCATGTTGTATCGATGATGGCAGACTAATGTACTATTCTAGTCAAATTTGCTCACAATGTGTACTAATGGATGGAACTCGATGCGTTATCGTTTTTTTTTCTCCTTATATGTGCTTGCATGCGATCGAAAAAGCGTTGCCGGGAAGGTACTTTCCTCTTCTCTTCACCGACATCCCGCTCCCATCGCAACCTATTGCCATAAGCAGCGTTATCTTAAGCGTTACATACTAGCTGCACTTGTACTAATCCTAACCGGAGATTAATTTGATCACAATCGTTTGCAGGTTCGCCAACAGTGCTGGTATGCTCCGCTGCAAGTGTACCTCCGATGCTGGGCTGTGCCGGTGCGGAGGAGCGGCCCCGCTGGTTGATTGGTATGGGGAAGCACCGCAGCCCGGCGCCGCACGGATATGCTCGTTCATTGCTGCTGGTTTGGCAGTGGAGTTGGATAGTTGCATTGATTTCGTTGTGTCGTCGGTTAACTGGTGCTAGCACCAGTCACCTTCGTCCGACTCGGAGTAGATGGAATGCATACCGACCTTCGGCTTGTAGCCGTTCAGTGCGGACGAACCGAACGAGCTGCCCCCGGTACGCCCCAACGTGTACAGATGCTCGTAGGATAATGGCTCGACACTAAAAGCGAAAGCAAAACGCATTTCGTTAATACATATATGGAATAATCTGGAATGATTCTTCATCTATGTAGAAATCAAGAGGACACAATGAGGTTAATAACGGTAACAAATGTAAAACATTGAGAGGAACGTATAACCTTCCATAACACTTTTAATAATATTGCATAATTTTAGGCGTTGTTGATATAAACACAATAAAGTTAGAACATGTCCTCCCTTGGACAACCTACACCGGCTATCATGTTTAGAGAGTGGTGGAATAAAATTATTGATGACTCTAAGTGTAAAGGATAATCTCGTTGAACAGTTCAATAGGGCTTAAATAATTTTGGGGAAATGTATTGAATCGTATAAAGAATCCTTGCGAGGAGGAACAAAAGTCATAGATCATTCGAAGACCACATTCGATCATCAGGATTGATTCTGATGATCTGGGTGTTCAGGAATAATTCTGTTCACCTGGGAGGTTGTTCTTTGGAAGTGGCTAGCTGATGACGATCCTGCACGACAAGGACCTTGGTGGCAAAGTGTAACACCTCAAACGCAAAGTGAGTGAAGAGGTGTCAATTTACAACATCGTTTACATACCGCTCATACTCCGTGTCTCGAGCTGAATCACGTGCGCGCTCTAGCTCGCGCTCAATTTCAAACAGCTCCCGTTCGGTGTCACGGAACACGTAGCGCGATCCGTAATCCCGTTCCCGC
>KI422494.1:7500-10000 GCA_000473375.1 Anopheles culicifacies
CGGCGTAGATCTTGCCAACCGTCATTTTTCCGGTGTTTAGTACGTTGTTCGGTGGTACCAGCAGATCTACCATCTTTTTCGCCTGGATGGGCCATATCTGTCGAATGGTTTGACGCAGCTCCATATCTGCTTGATCCATCTCTTCAGCTGTAAATACAGACAGTGTGAGCAAGAAAAGTGTGCAGGGGTTTGTACGTTTCTTTTCCTTTACCTGGTCGCATTTTAATGCTAAGATTTTCCCGAATCAATGCAAACAGCGTCGTAGTGAAGCCAACTCTTCCTTCTTCGTCCACTGGCATGTTCATGCGTATAAGCTTTTTGTACGCTAACCGATTGGGACATTTGTTTCCGAATCCGAGTGGTGGGGCCATATTTTTCAACATGTCGTACATCTCGGTGTAGTGCAGCTTACCACTGAGGAGTAGAGGAGTGATGAAGACAAATTAACGATCCATAGCAAAACCCACATTAACACACTTACGATGCGGATGGATCATATTCGGCCCATATTCGAACAAACTCATCCAAATGATGTGCTCCAAGGATACTAGAGTCCCTGGTGAGATAGTCAAAGTTATCCATGATGACAGCGACGAACAAGTTCAACATCTGCAAAGGATGGGAAATGAGGTACAGTTTCTACGAGAGTTTTTTTTACACTCAAACACTTACCAAGAAGGAGCAGAAAAAGATGAATGATACAAAGTACCCGTAAGCCAGTGTTGAACCGCAGGTTTCGTTCGGTTTGTTCGCCCGTGGATCGCAGGGTCGTCCTTTTAGGCAAGCCAACATAATATTCGGCCAAGATTCGCCGGTAGCACATCTGTGGAGATGCAAATAAAATTGCATTAACGTTGAATTTTGCTGTTAAGAACGCCTAAATGTATGGCAGTCAAGTTTTAATTGGTTATGTTTGATGTGAACAGTGTAACAGCTGACTTCAGATATTTATAATGTATTAGATGAATATTTTGCATACTTTTAGGCGTAACACAATCGTTTGCAGTTAGGTATCGAAAATCTTACCGAAATAGTAACATTAAACCGTCGAGGAACGATCGGAAATTATTGTGACGACTGATGGCGGTATCCGGATCTAGTTCTATGTTTCCAAACACCTAGGAAGGAAAAAGAAATTAATTGGTACTCCAGCCACACAGGCTCAGTATTTACTAAACACACCTGCATTCCTATAATGGCGTAGATAAAGAACAGCATTGCAATCAGCAGGCAAACGTAGGGCAGTGCTTTGAAGGATTGGACAAAAGTCCAGAGGAGGATACGAATGGTGTCACCCTGGCGGAGCAGCTTGATTAAACGAGCAGCACGGAACAGTCGCAGAAATCCGACATTGAAAGAGTTTTCCTGCATCGAAAGATGAACGAGATTAAATGTGTGGAAATTTCGCGCTCACTCATGATAACTCACTTACCCATAACAATAATATCAACGCATCAACTATACTACCGATTACAGTGATTAAATCGAAAACATTCCAAGCATCTTTGAAAAAGTTCTGAAAAACGATAAAGAGCGGTATAAGTCGGTGTGTCAAACATTGTACATCGGTGTACATGTACAACTGCATACCCTTGCGCCAAATCCTATTATTTTGAGTACCGTTTCCACACTGAACATGCCGGTAAATATCATGTTGAGGTACTTCATGAAGTTTTCCAACTTTTTGTTCTGATCGTGGCACTGCGAAAGTAGAACAAATAAATCAAATATTACCATGGTAAAAATGTGTGTTTTTCTTTTAGGAGAATGAGCGGTTTTTACCTTCATCATCAGTAACAGCGTGTTGAACACAATCAATGTCATAATGAAGTACTCGAACGGTGCCGACACGATGATGCGCCATACCGTGTACTTGAACCCGGAATGTTTCGTTGGGATGTACCGCTCCAGCGGACGGGCACCGATCGTGAAGTCGATGCAAGACTTTTGGTTCTTATCTATTTCGCCATCCTGTAGCTCCGCCTCACCCTGCTCCTGGAACGTGATGATAATCAAGGCCACGAAGATGTTCACGAAGAAGAATGGAAACACCACAAAGTACACCACGTAAAAGATGGACATTTCGATGCGGAAGTTCTGTATTGGTCCCTCATCTTCGTACGTCGCTGCCATCGAGTTCTGTAGCACTCTGTTGTGGAAGGGAGTGATCAAGGATCGAGTATTCAGTATGTTGTTAGAAAGAGGATTGCCTAGGCGAGTGAAAAGAACTTACTGAGGCCAACCTTCACCAGTTTGTACGGCAAAGAGGGTCAACATTGCGGTCGCCACATTGTCGTAATTGAAGTACTGCGTCTTCCATTCTCGTTTGGCAGAGCGTGGCAGGCCGTCGACCTCACTGTAGATAAAGTACGAACCCCTATAAAGGAATAAAATAAAGTCAGTATTCTGGATGTAGTTCACAACATCCAATGTCCTACGATCACTTACTGGCAGTCGATGCTGTTATGTTTGCTGTCATCGGTGCAGTAGAAAAACTTTC
>KI422494.1:15000-104828 GCA_000473375.1 Anopheles culicifacies
GATGATGAATGTTGAAACCCATGGGTGATGAAATGATGAAAACTATTCATGATTGCAAACGAAATCTGTACTGACGATCCGAGCTACGGAAACAGAACAGTAAAATAAGAAAAAAAAATCGTCTAGACTACTCACTAGGAACTCCAGAAACTAATTTTAACGGTCGTAACACACGAATCGACCTCAACGTTCTTAGATCTACGTCGAGCGGAAGAGGAAGCAACGTCACGAGCCTATAAAAAGTGGGGTTGTTTGAGGTTATATTGGGCACATTAAATATCAACTCATCGAAACCATGAGAACTATAAACCATGAAAAACTTTGTCATTACAATTGATAGTTTTGAGCACCGAAAAGGGAACTGGTGCTTACTAAAAACCAATCTAGAACTGTGGAATTTAAGCTAACCTGTTGTTTGATGGTTAAATTACAAAACTGCATGCATAAGTGATGCATTGCTAGCTTCGATTATTCTTTTAATTACATGTTTTTGAATAGATTAAATATCCTTAAATAATCTTCATTACTTCAGTAGTATAATATTAACAGCTACCAGTAAATGTAAACGTTCTATCATAACTAATTATTAGCAAGTAATACTATAAACACTACTACCACCGCTGTGTGAGAAACCTCAACAATACTCTAGCATTTTCATGGTAGCTGACTGTTTCATCAAACAGCCGAACGCCCGGACGGCTATAAACTAAGGAAACACTAGGAAACATTATTCGGGCATGTTTAGTTCTAGAGCACTAGGAGCCACTCCTACTGCTCCTGTTCTGGATCACTCACTGTAATATCTCGCGTATACGTCACAGCTTCGATCACTCACCCCGTAAAAACGACGAAGAAATCCATCATGTTCCAGATGTTGCGCAGATAGGAGTCCGCATGTAGCACCAGCCCTAGGGCAACGATCTTCAGTGCCGCCTCGATCGTGAAGATGCACAGGAAGTAACTTTCGGTGAGTTCCAGCTTTTGGGCGAGCACCGTTTTGTCGCCCCGTGGCAAATGTTCTTCCAGTGCCAGCACTACGCAGTTGGCGATGATTGTCAGCAAGACGGCGTACTCGAACGGTGGCCATTCTATGATGAATTTGGTTGCCCTAACGAAGACAGGGTAGCAAACGATTAAGCGGTGCTGCATTAAATGCGGGCTGACTGCTGTACGTACTTGCGTATAAAATTATCCTCTGCAAAGATGAACAGTGAGGAGGGTCCGGGTGGTGGTGGACCGGTACGATGCCTCGGGCTGCCCTTCTTTCCCTTCTTCGGACCCATTTGCTTCCCGCTGCCGTCCTTATCAGGAAGCGCCTCCTCTTGGGACGCTGCTAGCCTGTGTGGGGAGTGAATGATATAAAAGAAGGTTCATATACATTTTGAAAATTTAGGATATTTTAAAGAAAGTAAAGAAAGTTTATAGTTAGTTTGAAATATATTTCTCATATTTATCACGTTCAATAAAGAAGCACGTTTAACATTGAACATAAGAGAATAGCAACATTTTAGCGCAGATTAATGAATTTTGAGAGAAGTGATGGAATCACATAAAACATAAATGTTGTCAGTATTGACCAGCACTATGCTTACTGATGTTGCTTCATATAGCTTACTTTATTGCCCTATGGATACCTATGCTTAGACCGTTAATAAATTTGGATTAAGTTAGTAAGGATTTCAAAATGTTCGCGCCTACATGAATGCAACCGTATGCATTGGTTATGATTAAGTTGCCATTTGTTGTTTTATTGAGGATGGCGATTGTTTTGCTTACTTATAATTTATTAATCGCTTTTCTTATACAATTGTTTAGTTTTGGAAGAAAATACCGTCATATGAAAACTGCGTAGTATCTTAAACGAATCCTTGTTAGAAGCATAAATATCTATTTCCAGCTAAATTATATCATCTTAAAATAACTCGGTAAGGCTTTGAAATTTAATAATATGACGTTATCTGAAAGTAATATGAATAGTTTTCAGAAGTATGCACAGCACATACGTACGCATACCGCATCTGAAGGACGCAACATTCTCATTCCACTCATGTTCCAGAGAGGAACGTTGCCAACATGCCGGATGATCTCATCATTAGACAGGCAGTGGATTTCTTACAGCGTGGAAATTAAAACTGGAATTCCATTTATCATACTGATGTAGTTTAATTTACTAACGTTTTGGCATGTAGCTTTGGATTTAATGCACCAAAACGTGATTGAAATACAATGGTTTTGTAACAAATTACTTCTTGCTTTGTTTCAACACGAACAATAACAAAATAGCTTCTATTTTCATTAATATTTGTGCGTTTAATAGCTTCGATTGATTTGACCAGCTTCTTTATACTTGCCATACAGCGTGTATATCCATTGTCTAACAACCAGGACACAAATAAAAATGTGCAGGGTGAAAATATTATATGCTTTATGGTGACTCGTAATTAGTCACCCCAAACATTCATCATCCCACTACCAATCACACATTATCACTTGATTGAAAGGGCAATCACTCTAAGCAAATAGCTCACGTCACCATCCACTTCTAATGGCACTAGGTACCAACTAAATGTTAACTTAAAACAACAGACACCGTAGTACACCGTCTTTGCGGCACCGAAGCACCGTTTCGCACGACGTTCGAAAGGATACTGGATGCTGGATGCTAATATCTAAATCGTCAAAGTGGCTTTCTTTCCTCATCGGCCATTATTGCATGGTTGCGGATAAAGGAGAAAGGATGCGTAGACCCCTCAGTAAACCGTGTGGCGACGGGATTTATCCGAAAAAGGCAGCATCTCTAGAAGCTAGCGGATATCGGTCACAGCACGGCAAGAGTAAAGTAACGTCCAGCCGCTATCCTGCTGCGAGCGAACGATCTGGGGTCGGCCAAGATGGTGAGCGGTCGGTCCTTACGACTTGGAAGATTATGTTCATCGAAGATGTGCGCACCGTGCAGTGGTGACTTTCGCTTGGGAATGTTAATGTCTTGCAAACGAGCGAGAGAAAGGCTGTATTGATCAGTGATGCGATGGACGGCCATGAAAAAAAATCGACAAATGCACAGCGCATCATTGAAGAGCGCTATCGGTTTTAGTGGCTTTGGAGGAAGTATAAAAGATGTAATATTAATCTTCCGCTTGAAATAAATTCTTAACGTTCGCGCCATGATAGGAGCTGCAGTGTGATGCTAATGAGCATGAAAGATTTTATCAACGGTTGATTAAAGCGAGCATGCTCGTATCGTAAATCACTTTGATATCTAGAGGTTGATGTTGGTCTTCTAGAGCGGACAACATAGTGCATTGTTTAGCTGGAACCATAATGCGTAAAATATATTTCTTAGGCTTAAAATTGAGTTGAAGCAAACATTATCGCGTTTCATAAATCAATATTATTAAGAAAAAAATGTTGACATTAAATTTTAAAAGTGTGGTAGTAATATTATTTTTTTCCTTGTTAACCTCAAATCAACACAATTTTGTATGAATTGAAATTGGAGCATGTTCAATTCTTTAGGAACGCTCGATGAAAAAAAAAATCATTCAAGCTATCCTTTGCCTGTGTGCCGACACTGCGAGCTCTCCTGAGCATGTGCATGACAGTGCCAAACGTTATGGGACATTTAGCTCCTAAATCAAGCGGCCACTCAGCAAAATGTTAAACAAATAGTCTGCTCCCGTTGGTTCACGGGGTGAAACCAAACCGCAGCAAAACTTGCCCTGATTAATGATTCATCAATCTTCTGTCAATTCGTCAATCTGTGTTTTTTCTTCGAATCAGTGCGGATCGTGGTTCGGTGTGGGGTGAAACAACGAGCAGGAGTGAAAGATGAATAATGATGGCAGCAAGCTGCCTGCAAGGACAGTGTGAAGTGTTAGATGGTGGGGGATCCAACTGAGGAATGGGAAAGGGGATGGTTTTGATGGTAAACATTGAACAAAACCAATGGTACCGGAATGGGTATTTTACTGAATGGCAACGACTGGAATCGGCAGCAGTAGGCTTGTCTGTGCTGCTGGTACAGCTGCTTCCTCTAGTTCCGGTAGCGTCTGCTGTATTGTGTTGTTTCTACTTGTTATTTCTACAGGCGACACAGCCGACAAGTTTGGATCGACGACAAGAGAATTTAGAGAATGGATGCCAGCAAGACTGGCCAATCAATAAGGAAATGGAAGTAGGAAGAAGGTCGCCCAGTGCTGGCACGATGTGTAAACATTGGGCATTTTTGTTTTATTGTTTGTAGGAGACGGTTTGTTAAGTTATGCATTCAATTATCGAGTCGTTTCATTCATAGGATGCGTGTAGAGAATGTTGTTTGTACAAATTTTAAAAGACTCTAAACAGCACTATAAAATCTGTATTGTGAAATTATTATTTGTGAACATGAAGCATGATACTTCTGTATCGAAAATACATTTTATTAATTAATTATAAATAACTCAATCCTTTTTTATAGCTTAATAATAATATTTTAATCATTTCTATAACTGATAAAAAATTAGAAGCGTTTTACGAAAATTGCCTATTCATTTTGATTTACTTTCCCAAAGTAACCTTCACTCCACGAAGCTAACGTTACAGAACGTTACAGTGTTGTAGACACGCCAGCACAGCTCCTCTAGAAAGGTCATCCACGTTATAGCAAAGCCACCTCATCCATTGTGATTGTCCGAAAAATTAGGATCAGCGGTCCCAAAGGCGACCCAGTTCACATGAGCGCTTTTCATCGTTCGTGTATCAAAAATTCATTTTACATTGCATCATTTCAATCGCACGATGAAGAGCTAAATCAGGGACAACACAGGAGCGGAATGCCGGTTACAGAATACTTTAGCTCAAACCGTTGCATTCTACCAACGGGGAAGGTCAGTCCAGTGAGGGGGGGTGGGGGGGGGAGGAGTTGGTACAGGCACTCATGAAAGGACTCTCTTTCAGTCATTTCAAGGACAGGATGCTCTAGGGCAGACGAGGGTTCCTAGAGTCATGACAGTATCGTTTTGCTCGTTTCATTTTTTTTCTTGCGCTGTAATCAAACACATACTAACACTCACCAAATACAAGCCGTGACGTCAGTGATGACGACAGGGGACAGTACGGTATAATGTTGCGATTTTCGTTCCAGAGGTTACAGATGAAAGAATAAAATCCCCCGCGTGAGAGAGAGAGAGAGAGAGAGCGAGAGTAGGAGAGCAAAAAGATAAATAAGTCGAACAACAACTGAACAACTGAGCTACACAGCTATGCCCCAGCACTCACGAGTCATGGCCGTCCTTTTCGTCGGGCCAAAAAGAAGTCGTGTGGTTTTGGTGGCACGCAGCATAACACCGCGCTTTTCCTCGAGCATAAAACTGGCTCCCCCTAGCGGACGGTTAAATTGGCTGGACGGTGCAGTGCTGGGGGACACGGAAGGTCGGAGACATAAAGACGCCAACCCGAACGGGCAGACGCTCCATTTTGATTTTTCTCACTCCTACACTCCGACAGCATCCTCCCGAAACGGGATCGCTTTCGCGCTGGGAATCCGCCCCATAGATGGCAAAGGCAAGCCCCATAAAGTGGCATGGTGCTGGTGGCAGTTTTCAAATTATAAACCACACATCACCGCCTGTTTGCTTGCCTTTGGTGGATGGAAGCTTGATCTCATCGGATGGAGTGAGACGAAGATGTGGTAGGCGTCACATTACAGCCTCATCAGTGACCTTTTTCTGCGCTCGGTGGTTCGCAATCGACAGCAGGAGCAATTTCACGCATCGCATAACAAACCGTGTTATTAACACATACACCAAATCAGCATAACAAACCGTGTTATTAACACATACACCAAATCACACCACTCACTCGCAAACGTGCTTTGGTGAAGGCTTGCCCGCTCACCGTTTTACTGCGAATATTTGTTTATCGATCGCACTGAAACTTGTACGGGTAGCGGTTTAACTTTTTTTCGTGGTATGTCACGCGGCACTCGCGAGTAGGTGAAGTCGAAGGGGTGCCGAAAACAAATAGGTAAGTATAAATAAAATGTAGTATCCAAAGTCCATAGACCCGAAGGGGGAGAGATACGCACTACGCTATATAAACACACACGCACACAGTTTTGCATTCAACGGAGTTAGAAAAAGGACTAACACTACTGCTCGTGATGACCGCGAGCAAAAATCCCTTAAGGACCCAACTTGACCCCTAGCGCCAAAGTAATGTGAGAATACGGACACCCCAAGAGAAAAGCCTATTTTTCCATACATATTGACTAGAACAGAACTTCATGCAAAGTTCAGTAGAAAGTGAGTTTAAAAAAAGTGAATCATCATCTTTTTCCCCTGACGGACTTTGGCTGCTCCGATGCGATGGAGGCGCCTGGTGACGCATAGTTTTATTTTCCCTACTGTTGGATGGGAAATGATGACGCCCAAAGGGGGAAAAAAAATAACTAAAGTAATGGTCGATGACAGTTCACTTTCGGTATGCCAGGCATGTCCGTAAAATGCTACAGTAATCCGCAGACCTTAATAAACGCTCAATACTCACGCACTGTACATTTGGAGGCTTTCGAAGAGGAGAACAGTGTCTCCACACGTTTCACACGGTTAGTTTGAATTCGAAATTTTACATTAGGTGAAAACAAGAGAACGAAAATATGACAACAATACGAGCACTTTTCCACCACGGGCCACGATTCCTGCGAGGCGCACCGTTTCGAAACGCTTGGGAATATACAAAGCACGCACCACGAACGCGACCGACGCTCCGTACGACTGGTACGACCTGCTTTGGTACGAGGCTTACGAGCAGTCCTTTGGTGTAAGTTTTCGGTCACTCAGCCCGTCCGCTCTGCACCGTGCTCCTTACTTCCCGGTTAGCAACAGGATCTCACCACACCAAACATGGGGCACCAGGCGCCTCCATTTGAAAACAACATTCCTTCCTCTGGCAAGTACGATTCTTCTTAGAACCTCAATATGATGTATATTCATGACGTCTTTAGATGTGTGTGTATTGAGAAAAGAGAAAATACTATTTCCTACACTTCCGCCTTCACCCATCAGAAACAAGGGGTTTGCTTGTGGATGTAAATGATGACGTGTATTTACAATACTCTCCGAGTGACGGTGAGTGACGCTGAAATAAAAGTCACTCATCGCCGTCAGCAGGCTCCAAACGTTTGGAGCAGAAGGAACACTGTGTAAGATGTGTACAATAAATAAAAAGTAAGCGAAAACGTTTTGCAGAAACTCGTTCGGCACGTTCGGGGTGGTACACGATAAAACGGGCTCATTTCGTCATGAAGCCACGAGTGGAGAGCGGCACACTCAAGCGGATCGACAGCGGTACGACATTAGTGTAAGACAGCTTCTGAGCAAAAGGTGACCGATTACAGCAAGCACTTTTCAAGGCTCTAGTGGTGTGCGGTGTGAGGTTAAGGTAGAAGGAATACATTAACATTCATTATGCTCAGTTGGGGCAGAGCAGGAGCAACTCTAAGCGAACTTAAAGGTGTTAGCAGCTATGCTGGCAATGAAATGGTAAACGCTGGGGAATCTCATCTGCGATTCTGTTCGCTAGTTTCTGTAAACAATCCTAAATTACTCCGGATAATTTTCTTTAATAATTTACTCGCTTATAAATAGTCTTAAATTTTGTTTTTAATAATTACCAAATAAAAAAACAGTTAAATGATCTAAAATTTAATTTTTCGTAGAGCTGATTGCATGTTAACGTCTAAAAGTCCTGTACACTAGCGAGGCTTTCCGAGAAATTTGTTTACATATGCACCCAGCGTCAAAAGGTACCGTGAGAACGAACTGCAAAACGTAGCACGTGGTGCCGTGCACATACAAATAAGCATGCAAATTAATTCGAAGAAAAATGCTGGAATATTTTAACAGCTGCAGTACATGCATTTCCTGCAGTGTTTTTGTTGAGTGTGATTGATGGAAGCGTTCTAGTTAGTGTACAATAGTTGTTGCTTACTCCTCTGAGTAATAATTGATTTTTAATTGTAAAAATATTTTCATACATTTTTTTCCACATGATAACAACTCTTTTCTCAATTTTATTAAGACATCAAATTTGTATTGAAACATACAGAAATGCATTTAGTTGGATATCAAGAATTTATTTAAAAACAAGCGGACCTAAAGGTAGACAATTTAAAGAAAATAAAATCATTTTTCGCTTTAATTACCTATTACGTTACCAAACCAACAACCGACTTAAAAAAACCCATATTGAAACATGAAATGTGTTAAGTTAAACCTTTTCAAGGTACCAATTGCATTAATTCGCAAAAAAAAAAACACTTCAAACAACAACCACACAAACCAATTCATCAAGCCTTTCCTCGATGAATGAAATAAAAACAATAACGTATGTTGTGCTATGCACGGCTCGGTGCACACTTGAACCAATTTGCATTTCATTTTCCAAACGTAAACATAAACACTCTCTCACTGACCCAGTAACACCATTCGAAACAAAATGGCACTGGAATTGTGCGGTAATAAGCTACCAAGTCCTGAGGCATACATTCGTCACAGCACCCCGTGTACCACTAAAATGGATTCATGTTTCTCAAAACGACAAATCCTGCTGGCAAATTACAATCACTCTGTGCCTGGCGAACTATTGAACGGCATGAGATTTGTAAACAAATCCCAATCTCTTGCAAAGTGGCGCTAGCACACCAAACTCTCTAAAACTTCAAGTATTGCCTTACATCGAAACGATCACTCCAGCAAGAGGCGCTTGTGAGTGTGCGTTAGGGAGAAATGGTTCGTTCTTTTTTTCTCATTCTCTTTCTGTAAGTACTTGTCGTTCTAGATAGTCCGCTGTCACGCATACATGAGAATAAGCAAGTAAAAAAGAGGACGTTGTATTTATCCGCAGCATGGCCTGTAGCTTCTGTAACCGTACTTTGGCAGTAATGGATTGAAAGTTTTGTCAAAAATGTCACCAATACATGGCCAAAGTTATGGCTGGGAAGTTGCTGTTGTGTTGTGATGGTGGTGTCTTGTTATAAGACAGTTAAATTAAAATAGATCCTTATGAAAATTCATTCACGATAAGAAGAGAGAGAGAGAGGGATTGAAAGAAAATGTTGGTGACTAAACGGTAACGAGATAACAGATGTGAAACCATTTCTCAGCCGTCGCCCCACCGTCGGAAGCTCATTGGAGCATCTCACTAGCTCAAATGCACAAACGGGTGACGAATGTATCGATCAAACGCGGGTGTGTCATAATGTATCAACCGGCTCGGGAAAGCTCGTACGGTTGTTTAGCGCATCGAAAAAGGGTACGAAAATCTGCAAGGACAACAGATTCGGTTGCATCGGAGAAAGCGAAGCTCACCACCTAAAGGCAGTGCTTTAAAATCAGACTGGCCTGAAGGTTGCCCACCGTGCTCTTCCTTACTACCTACTCCTCACTACGGTTGAAGAAATGCGTACCGGAGCGGCCATTGCGGGTTGATGGTATGCAGACGGTTTCTAAAAATACACTACAAAGCCGCCGACGGGGTTTGCCTGTAGCACAAAAGATTACAATCGCTTTTCACCACCCCAGTGTAAGGAAAACCCATGTCCTAGTATAAAGGAAAAACTTTCACTCTCTGCTCTTTCCCCCATTGCCTGCCACTCGGTTCCATGGACAGTATGTGTGAGCAACCACCAATACTATTTCCCTGTCCCATTGTGGGAACTGCTGCATAGACAGTTGTCATCAGGCACTCACACAGTGACAGAGGACGCGACTGCACCGTGCTGCAAAAATGAAAGGCAGCTATTCTTCCTCGTTCTTGGAATGCGTCCAAACGGGAACGGTGTCAGTCTGGTGCGTTGACCAGAATTTCTGTGCAATAAGAGGTGAATCGAGGCGAACAGAACAGAATGGCAGATTAATATTTTGCCTGCCAGCACAGGGACTACGGCAATACGAACAGTGTTACCGTTCGTTGCGTTTGCGTTGTAGAATTTCAAAGTTTTCCGAAAATTCGTGTGACAGTTGTTTTACTTCTCATTCCCTCTGTCTCCTATTGGTCGGTTCTGCTCGGTTAAGATCAGTGTCAGAATATGACAGGGTTTATGGTGGACTTTTCTTCTTTAGCGTAAGCTTTACAGTTTGTAGCACGTAGTGCTTGGAATGAGAATTCAAATGCTCGTTTCACCAGATATGTCTGTTTTTACGAAGGGCATGCCATCGTTTTTGTCCTGCTCGTTCTAGCACTTGCTTGCGTTATAAAAAAAAACCCCTTCACCGAATGCGACACAACCCCATACCGCTGGTTGTTTGGCACGACTTGTTCGCCCATTTTGTTTCGACACACACCGAGTAGGAACAGCCCATAATGGATATTATAACGCTACTCACCTTAAAAGTTATATACATCCACGCTGCAAATCCGGCACATTATCCACTGCGTGCGGCACACACATCCACCAGTGGGACCATTTGGGACCATCAGCACTATTTACTATTTCCTATTCATAAGGCAACGTGCACCACTATCACTTGTGCCACTCACGTTACCAGGCAGGGGCCGATACTCTTCGCAAACCACAGCACTATGTGGCCGCCGCTATTGATTTTTAAAAACCACACACTTACTTGGCCTATTTTAACAAAACACTGCACTCACAACACAACGGCACAACCGAATGATCATCACTTGTTTCGCTTTAGAGAAGCAGGGTATGTGTGCGTATGAATTTTCCTTCCCATTCACTAAAGATCGTATAGTGGTATAGAAATTAAAAAGAGACAAAACTTCGATTAGACGCCGTACAGATATTGATAGAAACAATTTATCAAAATTGAAATTGGCCGAAGATTGAATCAATGCTGTCCTTATACGTAATTAAATCCAATCGTTTGTCTAGCTGCGCTTGGTACCATTTTCCACCACCGCGTATATCGTCGTAATCCTTTCTACAATAGTGAGTGAGATGGAAAGAGAGTGAACATAAAAAAAGGCGAAAAAGGAAGATCCACCCCAACACAGGCACTGGCAGCGTTCCAACGGAAATTAATTTTTAATCCTTCGCTATCCCTTCACCAAGCCTTTTCGGACGTGGCGTAAGATGGGAAGGGACGGTGCAGGTACGGATGCAACCAAAAACACTCGACACGATGTCCTCTTTTTTCTGGCACACAAGGAACCGACGAGGATAACGTCGCATTTGGGGAATCGAATGTGCTCACGTGCCCGATACCTTCCCGTCCCAGGAAATGGTCCAAATTCTCTGTGACCCAAAACCGGGATTCTATTAGCTTCTTCTGCTATCTGTCTGTGTGCGTAGAAGGAGAGTATGAACCTTGCAACACATCGCGCAGAGAGTCATCGTAACGATAAACATTATCCTTTTTACCGCTCCGCAGATCAACACCCCATTGTATTAGGGATAGTCCGGGAGGGAGGAGGTTAAATTGACGGTAGGCAGGGGTTGGCGGTTCGATTGGTTCTATTTTTATCCTTATCTTCATCCCGGAGTTTCCTTTTCTTTTCCGTGTTTGGCAGTGTGTCATCCCCGTGTGGTGTGCTCATTTCCTCCGACACGTACACACGGCGTCCACACATACAGTGCCATACCATCTTCACCGCAGTCTCGCCGTTTACATCGTCGCGTTGAACGAGCCATGGAGAACCCGATATAGAAAGCTTTTGTTCTGCTTGTAGCATGTAGCCTGCCAATGTACCGTTAGCAAAAGCAACCTTTTCTGTTCCCCCCGATCCTTCCACCCTCCTTTACCTTCCACTTGCTAGGACACGCAAAGAGGTACATCCTTTCAATATTTCTCTCTCATTATGTAGCTCTCTCGCTCTCCTCCATTTTGAATCCTTTTTTTGCTCTCCTTTCCCTTACTATCTCACTCTCTTGTTCACATTCTTAGGGTTTGTATTTTCTTGCCCCCGATCGACATCCGTGATCGGTTAGCAGGGAGGTGGAAAACTCCGACTAAAGGAGGCAAATGGTGGTGCTGGATTGCAGTTGCTTTCCAACTTTGGGTGTTCTCTTGCCCGTTTTTCTATCTCTTTCTTTTTCTCTTCAGCCAAAGAAGAAGAGCACTTTCTTCGAGGATGTTCAAACGATACATGCACACATACGCACACACACATACATATACAGACATAATCAAGTTTGTCGTGATGGGAAGATATTTTCGTCCAATGAAATGATAATTATATTTTTCCTCATTCTTGCTTCGTTTCTTTCATCCACTTTTTGCTAACTCCACTCTCCCCCTCAGCCCCTGCACTGTATTTTCAGTTTCACGCACACTCTCATACGCACACAGAAAAATTCTGAAACGGAACAGGAAAAACGAAATTCTGCCCTGATTCTGCTTCTGCTTCAGAATGAAATTTCTTTTCCCATTGCTAACGCACTTCGCATTCTACACACACACATTCGTACGTCACCGTGTAACCGTTGGCTCGGAACGACCCCGGAGCGGTAGGATATAAGTGATGGGGAAAAATTCTCTTGCATTGCGTCGCTCCCAACCTTACCCAGAGGCTACCACCAACGAGGACAATTGCACAACGAGCCTGGGAAGTTGAATTTTCACTACGTACTTTGCACCGTCACCACGTGCCCTACGATTCCCGAGTACCTTCTTTGCGGGATGTACCTGTACGTTTCACTTCCGAGCCCCTAAAGCACAATTCTTAGTTCGAACTCGAGTGGCTCGCACTTTTCCTTCGTTAGTAGAGCACAGTTTTGCACCAACTTATCATCGGCCATTTAAACAGCGAACCCCAACCCATCAATGCCCGCGTACTTTTGGTTCGCACTTCACACATACAGTCGGCACACATACGCACGCACCCACCCATATACGTATAGACGGGGTCACAGCAGCAGCAGAAGATCGGGCCTCTCGCTTTCACGTTGCGCTGGTTGCTTTTTTCGTATGTTTCTTTCTCCCCACACACCGAACTGATACCAACAAAAGCAAGCAAAACCCGGACGGGACACACGCTGGACGAGGTCTCGGCTCGATGCCTGCCTGCACTGTTCTGCGTTCGATAGCGAGCGGGCGATTTACCTTAACCTGCACTAAAAAAGGTGACCGAGAGCACGGTGTGTTCGCGTTTTCGTCGGATCGCTTCTCCCCGGCTGGTCTCGTGACGGGCCTGCCACACACTTACAGCAAGGGTTTCCCAATTTTCCCGCTCCGCATGAGAGCGAGAGCGACCGTGAGCAAATGCCGGCTAGCATGCATGCGTGTTGCTAATGCGTGAGCGAGAATGGTTCGGTAGCGGTACGTCAAACGGATGAGTAGGATGAAAACGTTACCACCCTCTACTTCGGGTGATGGTTTGCGTCGGTATGCTAAATTCACCTGCTCATTGTTTCGGGTCGCTCTGGAAAAGCCACACTAAAGGCATTGGGTTTCGGTGGGGGAAGGATTGATTGTACAAGATGAAAAGCTTTCCGGCTTGCAGAGCACTTTGGCGATCACGTTCAGGTGGAATGCGAATCATTGTGTACAATCGTTCAAGCAGGTTAGCACATCAAGGATGCAAATTATGTTTTGCTTTGATTGTTGCAAAAGGACACTCAAAAAGTTGCAAAATGGGCACATGGGCCAACACTGTTTGGTTTCAAAATTAGGTAAAACCAAAAACAAAAAACAGATGAATTTGCTAAGTAAGGCATAAACTTTCTAATATTCCGTGGTTCAAAATATTCCCCACGTTTTAATTCGTCTTACTAATAAAAGGCGGTAAGTAGTAAAATGCTTCTTAAAGAAGAAGAAAAGAAAGAAGAAAGAAGATAAGAAAAAAAAACAGATACACAATAAAAGCTCGTAAAAGTTTGACGAATTCACTATGAACAAAAGATAACGCTGGGAAGCGAACAAACATGTGTGAAAGATTTCACATTAAATGAAATATTTCAAGTTTGCTGTTAAGAACACGCTCCTTAACACTAGAGCTACTGGAGCAGTAACTTTGAGTGATAAGCTTTAGTTAGGAACTTAATCAAATCATTTTATTTTTGTTGAATTCCCAAGATCACCAATTGAACGAAGAAACAAGGGCTTCATACAGTCACACTTCATTATTAAAGTAGACGTTATTCATTATTATCGAAAACGTCATTGAGGCTAACTAACGTGTACTTGAACTATTGAAAGGCTTAGACTATCATTGAAGAAGCTAAGAAAGACGACCGCAAAACACAAAGCAGGAGCTAGGGAAATAGGCAAGTGTTGATAAATTTTAAAACCACCCAGAACAAAAAATGTGTATCGTTAACATATTTACTTAAAATATATATAACAAATAAACATACTGACGAAAGTAGATTTGGAGCATCCGTAGAACCGAAAAGCAAACCGCCAACAAAACATGTTTGAACTATGCGAATCGTCTTTGGTTAAGAGTTTCTTGGCCTAAGAACTGACAATGTGTTTCATAGTAAGCTAAGGGCGAATGCCGAAAACAAAATCGTCGTGTAAAATATCTTTTAACATTTTCCATTGAAAATATTTCCGAATATGTCGTTATTTCGAAACAAAAAAACATTTAATTCAAATAATAAATCTACGTTACATTGTCGTACTGCATAGGTGATATTCATCGTAACGAAATATAATACAAAAACCCAAACACCACCAGCAATTCGTTTTGATTCATTGTTATTTGTTAATTTTTAAGCTACCGGATTTGTTGATTTATTTCTTTTGCTTGTTTAAAGTGGCGTTCGTAGCTGTCGCAAACCAGTTACATATACAACCAAAAAACCCCGTCCATAGACATGGAGGGTCTCTGTCAAACATATTACTAACCGGATGTTACATTGGTATTACATAGATTTTTGTGTTCGTTCCTTTTCTTTTCTTTAGCCCGCCACAACGCACAACTCGGTATTATCTAGCCACAGTGAGAGAGATAGTGATCGAGAGAATATGGATTCACCGGTCACGCAAAAGTCGAAAACGGATCGAAGGTTACGTTAGAAAACGCTAACGGTTGTCTACTATGACGCTGTTGGTAGATATTGGGTCTATTGATTGCGATAATAAAGTTCCTTGTGTTTGGACACTTCCGCTGCGGATACAAATAAAGCAAACTCCCTTTTTCTCTGATTGAGTAATAAGCCGCCGAACAAGCAACATGGATCAGAAAGCGCGCACAAACATAAATTGCTTACTGGCTCACTAAGCTTGACATTGGTTTAGCGCTGCCTGGACACACTCGGGACACGAAACGAGACAGTGTCTAGGTGATATAGAGGGCGCAGTTGTACACGGATGATCGATATTAGGACTCATTTGTTTTCCCTATTAGCGCTAGACATACACACCGCAACATGGTATGGGTTTGGCAGGGGGTTTGTTTTGTTTTTGTCACCCCTTTGCATAGTGAGGATTAGAGTGTCCGATAGAATAAATATGTATAAACTCTACATAAATGTGGTTTCTGTTTGTTTTTTTCGTTCCAGCGCCATAACACACTATAGGTGCCTTTCGGTGTTACACTGTAATGCTACGACTCGACGTTAATGCAACAACGCAAGGAAGAGGTATGCAGAAACGAGTTCCTCGAGCGTGTCCCAAGATTACGTCCTTAGAGTGTTTACGTTTCGTTTATCCGTTTTGTTTTTCTTTAATGCAATTTTACCTCATGTCTTGTCTCATGCTAGTTTTGGTTTCATTTCTATACGGTTTTATACGTTGATGTATCACAGAAAAAATGTATGTACAACATCGGATTCAAAGTTGTTGTCTCCTGCACGAAATCGCTCGCCTCTGGGAACATGTAATGTAATGCGTTTCTGTTTGCGTTCGTATAAGATAATGGATTGGGAGTTTTACTTTTACTTCTGTTTACTCTATGCGATTGTAACTGCTGGATTATGCTGTTTTTTTCCGGGTGTTTATATCGATAGCGACAACTATTGTTGATGGTGGATGTTTCAAATAAATGCATGCTCACGTTTACTCTTGTATGAGAGCCTTTTTCCATTTTGTGTGTGACTTTAAAGGAGATCAAGACGATTCGATTCGAATGTGTACCTTACATATTGGCTACTGTTTTACAACTACACGATGAGAGCTAGTATGATGACGAGTGGAGTTTATGCAACAGATGAAGCTTTGGATGCTTGTAAACGAAGTATACAACAATTTACATACAACGATCAGAGCCGTATCTCACGATATGGTACTACACCTTCTGTCTAGTAATAATCACCGTTTTTTTTCACCCAGTTCTCGGTCCATTCCGACACCGCACGCATATATGTTACAAATAGTAGTGCATAACGATAATCTACCGACAAGTGTTTGGCTGCCTTTCCACAACTTTTCTTCTACTCTTTCTCTCTTTCGTTTAGTTAATTTTTTATAGACAAAGTTTGCTTGTTCGTTACAAGTGTTACAGCGTTTCGTAACCGGAAAAGAACTATCGAATGTATGCAAACAGTAAAACGTGTTAGATTCAGTTTTTATATGCTTCCCTAATCTCAACATTTTTAGTCGTTTAACGAAACTCTACAACAACGCTACGGAGAAACGGAGAATAAAACTCTAGAAGGAAAAAACGAACGAAGGTTGCATGCTTCGTGGTTACAGTTTTCTTTTTTCGGGGAACGAGGTTTTCCCATACAACAATCATCTCTCGATAGAAAGTGGCGAAATATAGGTGTGCAAACTGTATAACGTCTTCACTTAATGGAACCGCTTTCGCTGGCGCATGTTTGATCTAGATATTGGCAAATGTTCATTCGCAGCTCGTTACGCTATAATCGTTTTGTTTGTTTTTGCTGCAAAAAATGTTCAATTAGAAACAGTATAAGAAGAGGAGAAAATGGCAGTTTAACAATGTATGAATGCTGTTACGCCGGCAAAGTTTGTGGTTTACTTTGCGTTGCAAAGACGACGCTACAATTGTTCCGTTGCACGTTCACGTTGCACGCTCCCTAAAGTACAGCACCGTTTTGCAATAAAATTCGGGGTTTCATTCCATTTTTTTATGTGACGCTAGCTGGTCAAATTCTTTGCATCTTAAGGTTTTATATTTACAGCAAACGGTTTTCGGGGAAAGAGATCCAACTTTGGCAACATGTTTTTTTTTCTTTCCTTTACTGACTTCCTAAGTTTATACCCTCTACTCGTTACGTTCAATCAGGGCCACTTGATGTATGCTTAGAGTACTGAAATTTTTGGAATAGTTTGTTAGTTTTAAAGCTAGTTTAATCAATATTAGCTCATCTTCCGATGCTGGCCCTGATAGACAGCTTCCATTGGTTAGGAAGGTGAAAATCCAAATTCAAATAACCTCTTGCACGCTAGCCATCCATCATCGTACAGCTTGGACCAACTAGAAACGTGTTTTCTTACTTCTAAGCGCGTGTTACCGTTTGGTGTAGGATTTGTTTTGTTTATAACATCGAACTTTGGCAGCGTGTATTTCTCCTTCCAGCGGTATACGGTAAAGAAAGTGATCAAGATGGCCATGAAAAGTAGCTATCGTATTACGTTTACTTTTACTTTTAGGCGCTTCATGTACCTTTAGGTTGTGAACCGTGGAGAAGATGCTCTACACTTACGCCGGTAGAATTTCAATCATTAGGGACTACCGTACACAAGGTGACACGTGGTCGGATGGGGCAATGTGAACAAAATGAACAGAAACAATCTATATTGTGCAATCCCTGTATATCACTAGATACAGTACTACTATGGCTAGTAAAGTTACGCGCGTACAACACTGGTCCAAAATTCCTCGTTCTCCGTCGGAGAGCTACACCTCTCGGTATACGACTATCTAAACATTGCATAAAACCGTTTGGATCACGATTCACTTTCGATGATGTTTCTGTTTTGCAAACTCTGCACTGAAAATGGCGATGCGAAACTGCACTACTGCGCCCGGAAAATATTTCACAAACACTACATTCTACCTGTGTTTGTCCGCAGTACACGGAAAGGGATATGGTTTCTGCCACACGTTTCCCTAAGATCAGTAAAATGAACAAATAAAATGCTAGGTGGGTTATTAGTGCCTTTTTACTACATACTCTTTACGCTCCCTGTTGTCGTTCTGTTCTATAACTCGCTACGTAAAAATTCCCTGCATTGATGTGTACGTGTGTATGTGTATGGCTGTGTGCAAGTGGGCGACCTTTTACCCAAAAACCAAACGGGTAAAATACCCTCCGCATGTGCTAATTTCATCCTAACTAGTGATCCCTATGCGCATACATCGCTACCGTTCTACCGACCGAAAGCTAACCCGCAAGACGATTCTCGATTTACTTGCAGATAAAAAACGTTTACACTTAAATGGTTTTTGTTTTTCTCTGTTTTACTGTTCGTGTTTCAGTCTTTTTTTTTTGCTCGGTACTTATTAGTGATCCTAACCCACCAGCAGCAGTCTCGAGTATTAGTGTTCGTTCTTCGATAATCGTTTCGTGCACGAATGAAATTAGTATGTTCTGTCCTACAGGGAATTGCATGAAGTTTTTGTTTTCTTTTCTTGGTGGATTAATGTCCACGCAGATTCTACTAGACTGGTCTGGTATGTAAAGCCCACCGGTAAGACGGTCACCTTGTGCCGGCCATAATTTGAAAGTTCCTCAAATAAGTCATTCATGTAGTATGCGGGAGATGTATTATGCGAATGAAGGGGAGAGTACAAATAATGTTTCTGGTCATTGGTTTGCGTATTTACGACTCGATCGTAAGAATATCATCTATCTGCTTTTGCTAAACTCTTTATAGTTGTTAGCCGCTAGTAACGATCATGCTTTCGGTCAGCTAAAGCCTTGAAACATCGACGTCAAGGCAGGTTAAGGACTATCTTCATTTAATGGCAGGTTCAAATGTTGCCTTATACCCAAATCTGTTCGCGACGCTTGTGTTCACCCTGCCGTCTGCGCACCCTATGCTAGCACCAGTCCTCGTCGTCCGAATCGGAATGTCTAGAATGGAGTGCTCCCTTTGGTTTGTAGCCATTCAAAATGGGTGATGGGAGTACCCGTCCACCTGTTCGACCCATGGCTAGTGCCTGTTCGTACGATAAAGGAACGGAGTGTTCCATTCTGGAAGGAGTGAGCAAAACAATAGATCATTGTTATGTGGGTGGGAATTTCCGCAAACATTACTGTACCTCTCGTACTCGCGTTCAAACTCGCGCTCTATCTCTCGTTCACGCTCGTACAGCTCCCGCTCACGATCACGAAACTCGTACCGGACACTGTAGTCTTCGTGACTCCGTTCGCGACTATTGCGGAACCGTTCCCGATCCCGCTCTCGGTCACGCTCACGGTAGTAGAGATCCCGATCACGGTCACGTTCACGCTCCCTGGGCTCTCGGAGGAATTCACGCGACTGCGGCAGAGAGTGAACGCTGTGGGGCGTATTGTGAGACGAATGACCAGTCTGCAAGATAGGTTTTCGCAAGATATTTAATACTTTCAACGCCTTCAACACTGCACGTTTTAATGAACTTACATGTGTAGGGCTAGCGTTCAGCTTGGGGAAGTTGATGTTCGTTTGCTTCAGCTGTAGCGTCGAAGGTTTGCAAGGTGTCGGCGGTAACCGACGTCCATGGCCCTGGCGACGAGTCACCAGTACAGGATAGCTATGCTGTACATGCGACCCTGAAGAACCTGTTGGAAGATGGCGAACGACCATCAATCCGCCGCACAATGGAGAAGCAAATGAGGAAAAGAGAAGTAAAATGTTTAAAGAACAGTTTTTCTACAGGACGTGGAGTAAGCGATAGACACAAATATGATGGTAATTCAACAAAGATACGATCAAGGATACAGTGTGTATGATTGCGATGACAAATAAGCAGCACATGATACATACGGGAAACCATACAAGGATCATACACGTCATTCAGCCCTGGCGTTTTTTAATCTTCCCAACCTGTGCTTTCAACTCCCACACCGTATGGATGACAACAATGAGCGGAGAAAAGGTTTGGGACTAAAACATAACCTCATGCTCTACGTGGGGTAACGAAGGGAAGAGGGAGACCATTTGGTGCATTAGATAGATGGTGTGCAGGGAGCGTACCAAACTGGACACAGTTTGACTTCTGACATTTAAAAATAAAAGAGACAAAGACGATACAGCGTCCTCGAATGAAGTGTTACATCTTCGTACGAGGACACTTGACTCGGGGAGGAGACATTTGACAGGAAATTAAGAATAGTTAAGGTCTAGAAAGAAAACGTAACGAAGGAAGTAGCTGGATAAACAAAGTCCACAATAACAGCCAGTATGAGGGTGAATGTGTGTGAGAGACAGAAGAGGGTTTACAGAGAGCACAATGAAGGAGGGTGTGTGGTATTTGTGGTTATGTATATATTGTGTTTTGTTCAAGAGAGCTTTCGCTTATTGCTGTACCCATTCCGTTGCGGTACTTCCGCCGGGCCTGATCCCGGTCACGCAGCTCTTGCAGTAGCTGGGCCGGGCTGGGCGAACGCGATCGTTCGCAGAGGATCGTCGTATCGTACGGTTGATGGACAAGGTGGTTTTTGGAACGGTCTTTACTACTGCGATGCTGGGCACTACTATGTACACCAAAACGACTGGGCGACGGCGAACGGGCGGGGCTGGTAGAGGCCGACCAGGAACCTAGAAACGAACGGAGTAGAAACAACAACCAAAAAAGGGAACAACATTGGAGCAAACCATTCAAAGAGGATCTGTTTTAGGGTGGGATTGGTCTCCAACACCCTTGTTCCGAACGTTCGTAGGAACGCTGGTATGAGAGATGCAGATCGGCTTGTTACCGTACGACGAGAACACATACGACACGAGAACACGATGTACGCTAGTACTTTAGCTAGAGATCAACGCTAAGAGCTAGAAGGTGAACAGATAGACCACCAAGCTAGGTAGGTGTGTAGAATAGGATGATAGTACAGACTCGAATGATCCATATATCGCTTGAACAGCAATGTACATGTCTCTAGGTTTAGTTTTGTACATTTGGAATAATGTGCCACTCACACTTCTAGTAGCTACAAAGGCAGATACGTGTAACTAGGCTAAAATAATTAAAAGCGTACTACAAGATGATAGTGAAAAGTGAAGTAAAGAAAAATATTTTAGATCACTAAGACGATTAGGGCTGTTATAATTACTACCAAACTTATTCGAGGAACATAAGCAAACCACTTTACACTGTTAGCTGTAGTTAAGTGTAATAAAACAGAAAAGTCTAAGACTGGACCGATTGCATACTTTCAGGCGTGTTTGCCTACAAACGAACTCGAGTCAAATTTAGCATCAAATGCTTTTCGTAGTTAGATTTCGTTTCATTTTCCATCATCCAAAATAGTTGAATTTCTAAAACTCCTTGCGTACATACAAGCGTTGTGCGAACTATTTGAAAGCGATTTATTACTATGTTTGTAGCATCAATTTAGATTCTAATTTGATGTTTTTCAAACAATTATTATTATCCATCTAAATTTGATGACTAACTGATGATTTTGAATGATTGCTTTCAAACTGATGGTTTAAGATGGAAAGCACACACATTCAGTGAGTTTACTAGGCAAAAGGTATGCTCAACTGTTTTTTTTTTGTTTTCAAACAGAAGCAAGACAGACTAGCTTGCATTATGCAGTATGTGTTTTAAGCTATTCTAGGCATATAGTTTCCAGAAAACAAGATGATACGTATAACAAATGACCGATGTTACGTTACCGTAAATGCTATTGAAATGTTGTGAAAGTTTACTCATAAAAATTCATAATCAACTCTCCTTCCTTAGAAGTTCCATTTGATGTTGAGTTTGTATGTGTCAGTCCACTTACGAGGGGGTAAATTTGGAATAAGTAAAAATTTGCTAGAACAAATCATCGCTACCGTTTCGACCAAGTAAGAAGCATCAACAGAATTGCAAATAAGTAATTAAAATAATTTTCTACTCCTTACGAAGGGTAACCAAATTGAGTAATGAAGCATTAAAACGGCACGTTCAAATCATTAGTTCTGTTTGCACGCTTATCCGTTTGCGTTTTGTAACGTAGATATTGTTCAGTAACGAATTTTATACTTGAGGTAACATAGAATGCAGAACAATTAAATCCACGTCTGAGGGATTGTAGAGAAAGCGAAACAGAGCTGTACGACACTCAACATCAATAGTGAAGTGATATGAGTTTTTATGTTACCTCGGTTGTGCCTGTGGGCATAGCCGAAATGATGCCTACCACGTCTGTGTTCCTCCTTTTGTATCTCCACCACATTCGACACTGTGTCGGAGAAGCCGATCTCGTGCTGGTGATGCCGCTTTCGCGGACTCGGTGTGCGCACCAGTGGAGACTCCCGTCTATGGATGCAAAGGCGATATGGAAGATTTAGATGACAGGTTAGAGATTAGCAAAAGGGTGTTTGTAGAAAACTTCTGCCATAACCTTACCTCAAACTCGGTGACCTACGATGTCCATTGTGATAGGCGTGACCTGGATGCAGATGTCCATCCGCCGGTGCCAGCGACTCTAGGGACGGTTGTCTCGATACATCCTGAAGCTCCTGTTTGTGGGGGTTGATGGTGTACCAGTGGGATGAGCAAGCAATAGAAAGAAGAGATGCAATTAACGCTCCACACCGAACGATTGCTTTTCGAACGCAGTTTTGTGGGCGATAACGTTCACTCAATCTGTTGAGACACATTTCCCCCTACCCGTGGGGCACTGCGATACCAGGGTGGGGTAACGTGTCGGATGGGTAGCAAAGTTGGTTCGTACAAACATCGTTACTATCGTGGTAGGTTCTGTTCAAACGCTAGTTTCACTACAGATAAACGCATCGCTAGTAAGGGAATCGGCTAAGAGATTCACGAATCTGCTTTGCAAACGGGAAACACAACGATTTATAGTTAACACCACTAGGCACACCACTAGGTGTTATTTGGTATGTTTGATAATGCGGGCAGGGGCAGAACAAGGTGGGAACTCGTTTTTTAAGCTTGGTTAAGTTAACGCTAAATCCATCGTTCAATTCTACTATTTTAGTAACGAACAACAACCTTAGACAACTATTGCCCCGTAGGGCTGTGACGGAGAGGATAATGGTGACGTTGCTGTGTGGTGGCTGTGCGCGTCTGGACTAATCAATTAACGTACCTGCAGACACGTACACAAAACAAACACAAAAACACACACACACGCACACAAAACGGAGAAGAAACTTCACTATCGAAAGGAAGAGGTATGAGTGACAGCTAGTAATTAGATACTTGGATTCCCCTTTCTGTTACTTATTGTTGTTACTATTTGTGAGGTGTAGAATGGTAATGAAAGCACCTGCAAACGGTCTAACACAGGTGACCACAGTGGTGGCACAGTAAATTGAAAGCAAACGAAGAACAGTTTAGTGTACGCGGTGTTTGTGTTGTTGTATGTATGTATCATAAGTGTGATGATTGTGTATGGATTAGATTAGATATCTATTTAAGCTACTTCTAAGTGGTACTATTACGTACTAGGATCAGTAAGTCATGCATATTCTAGCACTTTACTACGTTGATAATTGTTTATGGCAAACTAAAACAGACAACGAGAAAGTGATATAAATGTTGGAATTGTTAACCCACCTACTACTACTCTAGACAGTAAAGTAACCTACTTGACAATACGGGCTTACTTACCTCTACCTGTAATTACATAACACCAATGCTAAAGGTACCACTTAATACAAACGCGTAATAACCACGCTCTACCACTCTATGGGAGCATAACCAGAGATTGATAAGGGAAATCGTTTATCTTTAAGAGCTTAGCGGAGTGGATGATAACATGAATAGTAGACGGCTTCTACATGAAACGAATTGTTTTTGAACGAAAGTGTTAGGAGTAAAGACGCGTTTCCTAAGAAACGAGGAAGGCTAACGACAAAAAGGAGCAAAGATTGGCAGAAAAAGTCTAATTTTGAACCTTGTTTTATCTCCCATTAAATGTGAAAGATCGCCAAATATATCTATTCAGTTAGATAACATCTAGAACAAAACACTAATTAAGTTCACACACTGCGATGGATTTAAAAAAAAAGATTTTACTTGGAACATTATTGGTACCAGTACACAAAAAAACAACGGTAATGATTGCACATGAATATAACATGGAAATCAGTAAAACACTTACACACGCACACACACACTTAAATACAAGTATAAAATAGTTACTTCAAAAACGAAACAACACACCGAGAAAGTAGTTTAAGAGAAAGAGATAACAATTAATAGAAGGAAGAAACTAGTGTAACAGATATAGATGAAAGAAGGTGCTTTAGGATCCAACGGTGGAAATAAATTAAATCAGAATCAGGAGTAGAGACAGGAGTGACAAAAACTTGTATAGATTTCAAATCATACTAACTTTGCAGTACAAATTGCATACTGAGCGGCGTTTCACCCTAATGGTTACTTTTACACATACGCATTTCGGTATGCAATCTGCATGACAAAGCTAGAAATTTTAGTGATGTTGTGATAAAAGGACAGGTTTTTAGAGGGAATAAATAGTGCAGAAGTGGTTGAGGTATAGAGGGTGTTAGGCATAGATAGTTATAAACATATAAACGTAAGAACTTGCTTGTGACATGTTACCATCGCTAGGGGGCATTGAGTTGAGGGTTTTTTTTATTTGTAAGACAGAGCGAAACAAGACATCACCTTTCTGTTCCTAGAAATGGAGAACGGAAACAGATGTCAGTCAACATTGAGTTCGGCAGTGTGTATATGGAGGTCTCGATGGGGGTTTGGATTCAGAAGAAAAGGGATGATAATGATGGTGAGCGGGAAGGAAAGGTGATGGAGGCATGAACATTTGAAAGCCATCGTTGGAAAAGTTGGAACCTACCTGAAGGACCGCTTGCGCATCGTGGTGCGGCGCGCCAGACTGGCCAAACTACTGCCATGCAGGTCCAGTGTGCTGTCGTGACCGCCTCCCAGGCCGGCACCCAGACCACCACCACCACCACCACCACCACCAACACCACCACCGACACCGCCACCACTGCCGTCGCCGGTCGCACCGTTCCCGTTGGCACCGTGACCGTAGAGCAGGTGGGTCTGCGAGCTGACTCCCTCGCCATTTTCTAGGCTCAGTGACCCGGTACGCGAACCACCCGACTTCTCCATCACGGCCATATCCAGAATCGTACTGAACAGGGACGGTTTCTGTACAAGGTTACGGCCGTGATGATCGTGTGCCGTGCACGCACGGTGATTTTTGGAAGGGGTCGGAGTTAACAGTGGTGGTCATTGAAGCAGTGGTGATAATCGCAGTCGCAGACGTTGTGGTAGTATGGGTAGTAGTAGTAGTAGTAGCAGTAGAAGTAGTAGTAGTAGTAGTAGTAGTGGTAGAAGTAGTAGCAGAGGTAGCACAGGTGGTAGTAGAAGATGTGATTCGAAGGAAGATGTGGTTGCACAGAGTGATGGAGTTTTTGTTTTTTCGGTTTTTTGTTTTGGACGACATGATGAATGGTAGAATGCAAGTGATGCACACGTGCAAGTGCGATTTAAAATTCAACCGTTACAATGAAATTTAAAAACAGTATTTGTAATATGCCATAAAGAAAATGCGATCGAATAAGGCCATTTGAACATTGTTTCGAAATTGTTAACAAAGCAAAAGGTTGGCAAACAAAGTGTGTATTTAGGCATTGTTTAGGTTGTCATTTATCGTATCAGTTTAATATTTACACGGCCACCCACATCCACGTGCACGGAAGTGGAAGTTATCATTAAATCATTTAGTATTTAAATGTATTTTTTTTAAATGGCAAACATTAGTTTCATGTGGATTAAGTGAGTGTGTGTGTGTGTGTGATTTTTTATCGTATTAAGTTCATTCCGAGGAGTTTAGCAGAAGCGATTTTTAGAAAGAAATGTTTGAAGCGAAAAAAAACAAACAAAATTCATTTAATACAACTGTAAAACCTTCTGTTTGGTAAAGTTGATTTCGAGTATACGTTAGAAAAACTTCAACAAATATGATTAGAAGACAAAAGTAAATAAACGCACAAGTGATATCAGCAATCTTGAGCTAATGTGTTGTTTAGTCTATAAATTATCCAGAGCGTACAAAAAAGAACAAACCAGCACCAGCATGTTTACAAACCAAAACGATTTCTGTTCAGAGAATTAAACAAAAACCATTCCGATAATAGGTCAGAACCGACGATGGCCATGTTGCATGGAAAAAGCATCATGAACATCCCAGTTCTGATGGAGCAAATCATTTATTTACATTGTATGGTGTTGTTGTAGACAAAAAGAAACAAAGAAATACTTTCAGGTACCAAAAATTTTTACAGAAAGAAAGTGATAAAATTTTATAAAACCATAATTAATACACAATCACGTTTTCTCACGTGGACACAGCAAACGAAACGAAGAGAAACGGAAAATGCGAAAGACTGTTAGAAAATCGAATTTACACACAGCCAGATCGTTTTCATGCAAATGAAAGGTTAAGAGAGAAAGAAAAAAACCAATGCTGCTTTCTAATCTAGTACAGTAATGGCATCTAGTGTAAGCTACATCACATATCCAAATAAAGTAAGAACAGTTTTTAAAAAAACAAAATAAGAAAAAAGAGTTGAGCATCAAACAAATTATTCCCGAACGGGTAAGTCTTACGCATCATTCAATTAAGGAGCAATCAAAAAGACATGCTACAAAAGCAATAATATACAACCTGCACAAGAGAGGAAAATGTGTTTCATTATGCACAGAGCAGTGTAATGAGTTAGTAAATGGATCAGAATAGTGTAGTGTCGAATGTGTTATTAGCGTGGATCCGTGTTTGTAGTTGAGTAATGTAGACGTCATACTGTGCTAGTATATGTGTACATGAGCTTAGCAAGCTACCGGACATGACGTTAGCTGATACTGAGTGTTTTGTGTGTTTTGCGAACGGTTTAGATAATAATGCAACTAAATTTATGGTATCTAGCCCTACTCTAGATGATAGGATCAAATAAGCGGAGGATCGTCGTGACACTGGAATCCAATAAACTTCAGTGTATAGTTGAAAAAGAAATAAGCGTCCAGTATCTTTCGTTATACCCACAACATCGAAAGACAATCGTCAGCGTATAGGCGTTATCTATAGTGAACTTGTATCCTTGTAACGGGACCAACAACAGCTAACCCAACGAACAGAATCAACGTAACGTTACGCACCGTTACGGAGTGAGCGAATGAGACATAGTTGACTAAGTTATCAGTGTGTGTGTGCAGATGGATTTGTGCCTAAAGAGTTAACGCACAACAAAAATACCAACAAACAAGAGAGTGTGTGAGAGAGAGAGAGAGAGAGATAGGGAGAGACAGAGATGAGGACAATGTCAAACAACACACAGTTTGTACACAGTTTGTCACAGGTGTTGTTTTAAGTACAAAGAAGTGGCAGCTACACATTGCCACACTTCTGTCAGTTCCATCATTGTACGCCGACGTGACAATAATGGCGCACAATGCTACGCTACGGAAAGCCAATGTACAGGGTTATGCTTTGCGTTACGTGGCTATTTGTAGTTGCTGTACAGGTTCGGGTTTGTACAATCTATAACCGAACTATATGACGGTGTATGATTGAGTGTTGGTGAGCAGATGTGAGTTCGAGGTTTTGAGCACACCTAGCCACATTAGCCTGCCGGTGAGCTTCGATACAGATACAGACGTGACGGAAGGTGCACTATAGAATTTGGTTTGTTATTATCAACACTCTACGTCAGTCAACGTTATTATTTTGTATAAGTATATATAAACGTGGGTGATCATCAAAGAGTTATGTTCAGGTGGTACTGACTCTACTGGTCTCAACGGATTGCACGAATACAGATGATTTGCTATGATTTGCGCTTCAAATACGATACGAGTAAGTAATTCGAAAGTATTACGTAGTGAATGAGTTCGTTTTGGTACTGTTTGCAAAGTTACAGTTTACGCTTGGTAGCGTTGTTCTGTACGGTATTGATACGTTACTATGAGTTGATCAGGAGTTGAAAACGAAAACTTGCATTACAAGTACAAGAATAAAAGTAGTACAATATAAAAAAATGGAAAACAAATTGTATAATACGACTGGAACGCTTGTGCGAACCTGATTGAGGTACTTATCTTGCATTTACCTAGCAACATCCTAAGCCAACCAGGTAGCGTGTCCGAGCGAAGGCGTACGGACGCACGTACGTGATCCTGGGGTACCAGTGGAGTAACGCTACCACAACTCGCCCCGAGGGTTTTTGTTTGTGATAAAAATCGTTCAAATGCCATTTTCGTTGCGTACACCACTGGCTAAACAGATCGACTGAACGTACTTTGTGACCCTTACAGTGCTTTTTCATTCATTCTTTCGTAACTCCACTCCGCCAGGGTACTCGATATCATGTCGCGTGTCAGGATTGTCGGTTTTTCGTTTTGTTTTTTTCGCTACCCTTCCTTCACTTTGTTACTCTTTGTTCTGTCTCACACTATCTCCCTCAGTACGTATGTTTCGCTTCTGCTTAGGATCAGATGGAACTTGGCTACCGCGTATGCCCCAAAACATGGCACAGTTAAGTTGCTCAGTACTTTTCATCAGGACAACAGGGTTTTACATTCACGAAACGTATCGAAAGTTTTTTCTGTAAAATAATTGTTGAAAGGCTATTAGGACGATTACGAGGAGTATAGGCGGTATCGTTATGCGTTTAATGGGGTAAAGGAGAGGGGAAAAAGATGAAGGAAAAAGAGCTTGGTAGGAATTTTCCGATGGGACAAGCAAAACATCTGTTTCGTGAGAACATATCATTTTCAATTTGCTCGTGTCTAAGATTTCGAAAACAGTGGGGACTGATGGAGGTGTAATATCTTAAAATAATAAAAACAAACGCCTTAAATATCTGTCTCAACTCTATTGCAAATGATGCATGTGACTAGAACTGGCAGAAGGAATTGGTTTTCGCCAAGCTGGTTGCATTACTGTAGATGTGTCACTTTGTACTAATTGGATGTTTTGTTTTCTTCTGCGCCTAAGATTATGCAATTCGTAGAGCTTTTTTTGTCGCGAAACTCAGATCACATGATCGACATGAGACTGTTAGTAATTGTTTGTTTTTTGAGCGAATCGTGAAGGATTCTATTGCTAAGGATCAAGAAATAATTCCGGTCGTTTCTATTCTACAAGAAATACTAATGCGTTTGGGAACGATGTATGTGAGTAGTTGGCGATTAGCCAATCGGAGTTTCCCGCCTTTGAAAGATGTTTTATAATGGAGATATTATGTATATCCAACACTACATATGATTGTTGTAAAGATGTAACTACTTCCAGAAATGATCGTACATAAACGTACCACTAAGAAAGGGACCGAATGAGCTAACTAGTTTAATATGCTACTGATTTATTCTTAAACTGTAGTTTCTATTATGATCCAAGAATGACGCCTGTAGTGAACATTTTGTGTGTTGTGTTCTGTTATTTGCTTCAAAATTAACTGTTTCGATTACGTTTTCTGTAAAAACTATGAACTGATCCACTCGAAATACAGCGATCAGCAAGCAAATGTTTTCCTCTCAAATCCATTATCGTATTCATTTGTGCAAACACTTTGTCTAATCTATGCTCTTCTATATCTGTACTGATGTATTTAACTGTTAACTCGTACAACGCTAAACTGTTATTAAAAAAAAATAAAAAAGTAAAACTTCTTCAAACCAAAGTAAAACCAAACCCATTCAGTCAAACAAACGCGAAATAAATAAAAAATCTTTCAGCTGTAATTTGGATGAAGAGGTACTAGGTACTGACAAACAATGCTTAAGCGTTGCATATGAGCAATTTTGGTTGTTGTTTTTTTATTTACAAAACCCAAAACAGCCAAGAGCCGTTACGGTGCTACAATTGAGCAATCAACACGCTCGGTCTCTGCTAGTGGATCGCATCAAACAGTAGTAAAAATGCAAAGGCTAGAAAACAAAAGGAAACGGGGAGCGCAAAAATGAAAACCAACTTATCCCTAACTAAGAAAACAGAGCAAAAAAAATTAACACGAGATTGAAGGAAAAAAGAGTTTGAATAATACCGGCTGTCGGGCCGTTGGGCTATTAATGCTTGCTTCATTTCCCTGAAAAATAATAGCCAGGATAATAGGTATGATTTTTTAATTATTTGCGCATCGTTTCAATGTAAGAGAAGAGGTGCAATGTTTTTGAAAGTTGTTGTTTCTCGACTAGAGCTACTGGTCGCGGTACACTACCGTCGTACTCTATCTTTGTATTACTATGAACGGGTGCGTTAGGGCAGCAGTACGGAAGGTAGTCAACATTGGCATATAGAACAAAAGCCTCACTGAGGTTGAGCATCTTCCGGTTGCAAAGGGTGAAGATTTGCTCAGGTAGTACAGTAAAACTTTTCTAATGGTACGACAGGTGATAAAAATAGAAACCCATGAGGAAATTGTTCTAATGTGTAGAGAAAAACTGAACAAAAAATTAAATCATTCATGTCAATGGTATACATTGCTACATCGAACGGTTTCCGGATAACAGAAAGTTTCAAAACAAGGCGATAAAAATGGCACAACAGAGGAAACAAAAAATGAATGACCTAAGGTCGTTGGTAAATAATGAAAAACATTAAACATGGCTACAACTTATGACACACAGTGTATATGGGGTGACAGTTGACAACACGAAACGAATGGGTGACAAACAGCGACCAAACCATAAGAGAACAAACGAACGAATTCAAGAAAATAGCCAACTGAATGTGACAATACATTAAAACCGAAACAAAACAACGGAAAACATAACATAAGTTCGACTGCACTAATTGAAGCCGGTACAGTTAACGACAATCACGATACAGAACGGGAACGAGTGTACTCTCCGGCAGGAAGAAAGTATTGCTAACCATTTACTCCGGAGCGGTAGGAAAAGATCAAGAGACAGAGAGTATTATAAGAGAACAATAATACCGTCTATGCAGTACGTTAAAAACATGTGAACAAAACCAACAACAAAAAGCACATAAAACACTAACAAAACACAGAAGAAAACGAAGAAGTTACACATTGCAAAACTTGTCAATAAGAAAACAAAATGACAAACGAACATAAAATAAAAAGTCAACAAAAGATAACAAAAATCGCTGATTTGTTGAAAAACAAATGGTGAAAGTCATGAAAGTATAAAATTCGACATGATTTGATATAAAAGACGACACTATTCTAAAATTGATTCCTTTTTCCAATAGCATTAAGGGCGGGCGGTGTTAAAACCTAACCCCCATGTTTGATTTGATAAAGAAAAAGGCCAATACATGTTTAATAAAATTTTCAATACACTCATTGAAACATGGCAACGGCGTACATGTGTGTTGCAATACAAAGAAGATTTGAAAAGGAAGCAACACTGCATCAGTGCTACCTCATGTCATGAGTCTTCATGTGAAGATAGGAGCTGTTTCTTGCTCGATCGGGGAAATAGAACACAAAACAGAACGAAAAAGGAAAGGACACAATGTGTGTTTGTGTGTTTAGTAATATCCGCTAATCAAACGTGACTGGAGATTGCTTCACCTTCACTCGAACCATCGGACACTTACCGGCAGATCCGATTCGACCTGGCCAAACTTGGTGTTGCGCCAGGATTCCAGTATAAGCAAACCGGCGTAAATCTTCCCCACGGTAAGCTTGCCCGCATTAAGCTCCTCGTTGAGCGGCACGAGCAGGTCGAGCATTTTTTTCGCCTGCAGTGGCCAGATGTGGCTGATTGTGTGCCGCAGTTCCATATCAGCTTGATCCATCTCTTCCGCTGCAGGAATGTGAGGCAAGATGTGGGTTAGACCTGCCCGGTAGGATGGCCTCAGTTTGCGAATCGCTTACCAGTTCTCATTTTGATGTTCAGGTTCTCCCGTATCAACGCGAACAGTGTCGTGGTGAACGCAACCTTTCCCTCTGCATCGAGCGGCATGTTCATGCGTATGAGCTTTTTGTAGGCGAGTCGGTTGGGACATTTGTTACCAAATCCCAAGGGAGGATCCATGTTTTTCAACATATCATACATTTCAGTGTAGTGAATTTTACCCCTGAAAAAAAAATTGTACATTAGGTCATGTTAAACAATATCCGTGAATGCAGTATATGAGACAGTTATTGTTTTTAAAATATTTAAATGTATTTAAGTACTCTATCTCTACATTCTTGATTGTCAAACAAGCATAGAAGTATGTGAAAAACATTATAATTTTCAGAAATTTAAAAAATCGTCACGAAGCTTCGCTTGTACATGGAAGTATGTTAAGTAATCCCTAGTAATTAAAGTAGGCGTTTAGTAACCCCTACACCAGAAGGACTATGAACAAATATTAAATAGCGCCCACTATATGAGTGAGCTTTTTATTGCACACTGTAAAAGCGTATATATATTTTATTAGGGGTAGTTGGCTAGCTAAGTATTAAAATTGAGATACTATTTCACTCAAATTTATCCTTATTTGCCAAAACTTGAGGATCAAAATCAAAACTTTAAAAACCGCAAGTAGCTAATAAAATTGTTCCAGAAATGTATGTAGAATGAATCCATTATTTTGTTTATTGGATTAACATTAAATTGCATCAAAATAACGATCACTTTTGGATTATTTTTACTTACGTAGCATTAGGATCATACTCCGCCCATATCCGAACGAACTCGTCCAGATGATGTGCGCCAAGAATACTGGAATCACGCGTTAGATAGTCAAAGTTGTCCATAATAACGGCCACGAACAGATTCAACATCTGCACAGAGGTAAAACAGAGGAGAATATGACAGTCATAAATGATTATTTATTAACCATAGTTCCCAGCAGACAATGTGCAACGTTCATACTCACAAGAAACGAACAGAAGAAGATAAACGACACGAAATATGCGTAGGCCAGTGTCGAACCGCACGTTTCGTTCGGTTTGTTAGCTCTCGGGTCACACGGTCTCCCTTTGAGACATGCCAGCATAATGTTCGGCCACGACTCGCCCGTAGCACACCTGAGCATGCGTATGCAAGAGGATAAACGGCGTGTACGGTATTCCGGATCAAGACAAGGAAAATACAGACAGAACAAGTGATACACCATTAGTCCCGAACGGGTGCGATACACAGCAGGGAAGGGAATGCTAGTGAATTAAATATAGCCTAAGGACTAGAAGAAACGGTTAAAAGGGCATCTAGCGGACGTAAAAGGTATTAGCTTGAACAAGAAAAATATGGCAATTTGAAAGGTTCAATCTGTTCACGGGTACGTATTATGTTTTTGATTTGTTTCATGTGTATTGTATGTGTTTGGGGACTGGTAAGTTTTTAAGAGATGGCATAAGGGCTTTTAATCATTAAACCAAGCATAAAAAGTAGAGCAGCATTATATAGAAAAAGAAATGTACATAGTATTACTTTATACATCTTTATGTAGGTTCTTCAGAATCTTAGCTGTTAGCGGTAATTGTCTTTAGAAGTGTAAGCTATACTGCAGATCTTTAGTTCCTCAGTATAACGTATACTTCGTAATTTTATAAAGTTTAGGTCAATGAGCAGTTGCTTATGTATCATGATGTAAAATGCTATTGAACTTGCTTGTGAACGAAATAAAATAACAAGGATGCAGTCTAATAAATTTACCGATAGTTCCCTTTTATCGGTGTTGCATTCTCCTATGGGAACAAACTTAACGCGTTACGTATTGCTATAGCACTATGAAAGCATTCCGGAACTAATCAAACACTCTATCCTATATTTGAAAAATAATGTCTAAAACGTACTTAATTAAAAGGAAATAACAAAGCAATCAACTATATTTCTTTAACGAATGTGCTCTAGCGCAAAGAACTGCAGCAATATTGCTAAGGTGAAAGTATAAGCAATATTGGTAAACATATTTTAAAAAAGAAAGTGAAAAAGAAAATTACGAACCAAAGGGAACTAGTGAATGAAACTAACAGATTAACTTTGCTATCAAACTGTACATTGAGTTTAGACTCGAATCCTTCGGTCGCTGGTAGTATACTAGTGTACAATTCCTACAAATTCTTGTTTGTGTTTTGATGACACTTCTTGCGTACTAGAGCGCCTATCACTAGAAACAAACGAATGCAATTAATAGTGTGATCGTACAAGAGTTGTTTTTTCAGTTTATAACAATACTATGACTGGATGAGAAGCGGTGTAGCGGTGTTTGAGTTCTTATAAAAATGTGAATATTGTTTTGTTTCACAAAATCTATCTATAACTATATTGTTTTATTCTATATAAACAACATTGCTATCTAACATGATTAAAAAGAAGTGTTGATCGTAATAGAATTTGCAGAATTAGAATACCCTTAGTATTACTGTCTTAATCTATCCTTGAAGGTGTGCTGACGGTTTCAATTTTAGATTTGCAACGCCTGAAGGTATGCTATTAATTTGTAGATATGCTAAATTGTATTTGTTTACCGTCGGGTGTTGCACATCCAAAGCACGATACAGCAGCAAGATACGAAAAGGCAGCAGATCACTCATGATCAACTATGCTGGAAAAACTATCGGTCCTAGTGAGGTACACTAAATTACCACGATTGATCACACAATGGCGAGGTGTTCTGACCGTGGCTACAAGTTTTTGTTCAACGTTACTATCTTTTATATTCTAGATGGAAGTGTTATAAATTTGCTATACTATTTTTTTTCTTCACTAAGTAATGAATGAGAAGTCTGTCTTTGCCAAAATACAGATGTATTTTTGTACAGCAAACTGTGTTCATTAAATTGCTAGGTCGCGTGTTTGTAATTCACGATAAATAATAAAAGTTTCATTACTATCGACATTCAGTGGAGATTGCTGAGACAAGATTGTTGATAGTAGAAGAACAATAGAAGTAGATAGTAGTGGTAGTGGAAATGCATAGTTGTAGTATTAGTCTTTGTAGTATACAATAGTGGCACATGATGTCTTATGCTAGTGATCACTTATGACAGCCGTGTTATTGGACACCTACCTGAATAGTAGCATCAGCCCTTGGACAAATGAGCGGAAGTTGTTGTGTCTAGTAATAGATGATTCAGGATCTAGTTCAATATTCCCAAATACCTAAGTTCAGGCGGAAACGGTTGGTATAGTTTTCTCGTACGCGCATTGCATGGGGTGAGCTTTTCGCAGGACGTTTAAATTGCGCTGTTCGCGAAATATTTCACGTGACTTCAACGCGTATGAGCCACGAACCTCACAATTTAAACACCGGCCCGAGTTGGTAACACAAAGTATATTTACAGTAACAAATTAAAACGAACGGAAAATAAGAAAACGTTTCCAAACGAACCAAATTGTACGATTTGTACCATAATGATAAAGAGTTTATAGAATATATAATAAAAACAATAATTCCAATCAGTATAAGGAGATGGAGGCTCAAACCGGGGGCCAGTCTAACTGCAAACTCGTTTTACTAATTTTTAAACTCACACAAAGTAAACAGTTTTGAGGTAGCATGAACTTGAACGCTATAAACTACAAACTAAACACGCTACTGCACTTGAACTTGTCTAACTCGTTCGCAATGACAACATATGTACAGCATGCCAAACAAGGGTAGTGGTAAAAGTATTGAAATTTATATATATTTTTATGCTCCTCACAATTATCGATTATATTGAGCCACGTTGGGAAACAAAACTTCAATACTTTTATAGCTGTTTTTTGCGTTATGTAACTAGCATTACTTCGAAGGGAGGTGGGATTGCTTGATCACTTACTGCAACTCTCAATGGTGGTGGCAATTACGCAAATACTGCAAACCACCGTGACCGATACGCTCACAAACTGTACACAATGATTTTACATACGATCTACATGGTTTTGCAGTCGCCATAATCTAAACGACTACCGAAACTCGCTCTCTCATACACACACACATATACATACATAAACACGTAATGTACGTCATTTTTTTAAAATAAACATTCACATACTAGAAGGAAGATATACAACCAAAGTCAAAATACGTGTAGCAGCCATCTTGCCCTTCTGGGTTGGGAACGCTGTAACTCTAAGGGGTTTTACCGTGGTTTCAAGTGTGTGTTTTTGTATAAAAGACTGTTGGTTAATTTTCTTGAACGAGTGTGTATGTTTGTATGAATTTCTTCTTTTTTACATTGTGCAATACGTATGCGTATTTAGCTCAAACGTTTGGAAAACATTTGGCACACAAAGGCTATCATAATCTAAGGATATTCGTTTACGGTGGATTTGGTAGGAGTTTTTTTTATGGGAGCAGATTGGTAGGATTATTACCGAAAAAGCAGCAGCAGAGCGCCGAAAAACGTTTGAAAATTATTGTGGCGGTTCAGAGCGGTGTCGGGATCGAACTTCATATTGCCAAAAACCTGCATACCGGTATGGAACAGACGGGCAGGCACGCAAGCGTATGGGCATGTTTGATGATTCGCATTACGTTTGGTGTGTGTCCGATTCCACGATATACGATGGCGGTCAATCGGTGTTGGCGATGCATTGATAGGAGATTACGGTAGGCACACATTTGTGTTTGTAAATATTGAAAATGTTGATAGAACGGCACGCAACAAACACAAAATTATATCGGTACAAATCGGTAAAATAAATTCCTATCACTATGCCATCTGCGGTCTACGGTTGTATGCAACCCACGGGATGAACTTAACCCTAACCTAACATTTCCGAATCTGATGTATGAATGTTGTTGTCTCAAACATGAGTATGAATGAACAAAGACGAAAAATTGTTAATAAAAACTGTTCTAATAAAATTTAAAAAACAAACATGAGCGGCAAAGCCGTAGTCGACTTTCCGATAAAGTGTGTGAAAAAAACAACACTTTATATACCGTGAAAGCACTAAGTGCTCTTACGTTTCTATTATAACGAAGTGATTGAAGTAAAAAAAACAAAGATCTTACTATATAACTGATAAGTGATTTCTTTTCTGCATCTATTCTATGTAGAACTGGTATGAAGAAAATCCGAAACGAACGAACATTCTAACACTAACGGACCCATCCTGTTTGCAGCTGATAAAAAGTTTCAAACTCTTTCACGTTGGTTGGCATTGCGATTGCAAGAGGTAATTAAAGTTGAAAAGAATAATAAAAACCAAAAACAAAACCATACGTGAAACCATATTATAAAAAGGCCTAATGGAAGCAAGAAAACATAAACATGAGAAATGTGGCTTAAATTTGGTATAAAAACACAAACAAAAAAGTCTTAACAACTTCTTCTTACAGAACTAAAATCATGATAAAAAAAAATTAATATATTGTTATCGAGCGAAAATTTGAAGAAGTAAAAATACCTGCATGCCAATAATTGCGTAGATAAAAAATAGCATGGCAATCAGCAAACAGACATATGGCAGTGCTTTGAATGATTGAACAAATGTCCAAAGTAATATACGTATTGTATAACCTTGTCGCAGTAGTTTGATTAATCGTGCGGCACGAAACAGTCTTAGGAATCCAACGTTGAAGGAGTTTTCCTATTGTTGTTAATGTTTTGCGTTTTTTTTTTAATTTATGGAAGAAAAGAGCAAAGAAATAGATTGTTTGGAAAAAAGAGAAAACATGATTAAATTTTATTAAATGAGGTTACTATTTTACCATCACAAGCAACAGTCAAACTGTTTCGTGTGTTTGAGTTTACGCGTACATCGATAGAAACCATGTAAGAAGAAAAGTACTCAGACAAGTTACTTACCCCTAATTCTAGAACTAAAGCGTCGATAATACTTCCGATAACTGTTATAAAATCGAATATGTTCCAAGGGTCCTTGAAAAAATTCTGCTCGATAGAGAATAGAACCAGCGTATTATGCACGCATGTTATTAGTGGTTTTATATTTATTTGAAGAAAAGAAAAGAGGAAAAGTAAGAGAAATCAGAAAATTAGTACATATGAATTGATAAAATAAATAGGGAGAGCGCACATGAGCTTGATGAGTATGAAACCGTGGCATGACAAAATGATTCATGTGTCAACAGAATACAAAGTAAATCATTACAAAAAGAAGAAAAGAAAACCGAAATTCAGTTTAGTAATGCAACAAGAATATAAAACATAAAACGATCCATAACTGGTCTAGTGATAGTTTCCACGATGACTACATCATCTACCAAAAACAAAATAAATAAATAAACGAAGAAGTGATACACCGTTCGACAAAGTAGAATTTAATTTATGGAAAAAGATCAAGCAAAGGAATGCAACAAGAAACCAAAAACCAAATAGAGCATCATAACAGAGCTGATAGAAACAAGGAAAATCTTGTACACGATACGAAGAAAACCGAAAACCGATACAAGGCTTCGTCGAATGAGCTTTGCTTCTAAAAAAACTAAAACCTAACCGCCTGTCCGCCAACGGTTCTAGCCATAACATACTAACATATTAGAAAACGGTAGAAAAATGTACAAAAATGTAGAACAACTCAAAACGCAAACGTTAGTTGTAAAGGTTAAGGATGGAGTGAAATGTCTAAGAACATCGAGTTTTGGAATTGCTTTACTGTTTTTGTTTTGGTACTACCCTCAACAACTAACGTACATGAGTGTGAGCGTAGGGATAGCAGAAAACCAAAAAAATAGAACAATAATTAAACTAACCAGACTTAATTCTATGATAAATGGAATGAAACGACTACGTATGAGCAAATGGATGGGCTACGAGCAGCGTTACGAGAGAGATAGAGAGAGAGAGAGAGAGTGGGTGAGAAAATTTAGAAAAGGAAAACTAATATATCTTATTCTTCTCTCACATACAATGGTACATGATAGTTAACTTTACTTTAGAAAAGAAAATGCATCATCGTTTATCGACAATAACCTTCGTGTTCGTTATGAAACATAAAACAGCTAACTTGGTCGTCAAAAATGTGATTATCATTGACGTAACGAAATGTAACCAAAAGACACACGAAACGAAAGAAAAATGTACATTACAGTTGAAGCGACAACATAATATGACACAAGTACAAAGGAACCGCATTGCCCTTCTGCGGTAAATTTGGGAAAATTCTTTAAACGATCGGTTAACGTTTGATGATATGCATCGCACGGCTGAGATGGTGTCTGCTGGTACCAACCTTACATCCATAAGCGATAAGTTTCATAATAGTTTCCAGTAAAAAGAAGAACGTGAATACCAAATTCATGAAGCTCAGAATATCAATCAGCGTCGTGGGTGCATCGTGAAACTGCAGGAAGGAACAGGGGTGTCAAATCAGCAAATCTGGTAGTTTTGTGTTTCAATTTTTCAAAACGGAGATGGTAGAGATGGTACATTGGGAGTTTTTTTTCACGCAATTTGATCCCTTTGGGGCTGTCCTTTTCGATTCTATTTGCTTCCAACAAATAATCAAACAATTTGTTAGCTTTGCCAAAATTTCAGTAAAAAGAAAAATCTTCCGTTGCAGTTACCCAATTACAGAGAAAGGAAACCAAAACCCAAACATGGGGAAATTAAAATTAAACCATCACTTACAACATGCAGTTCGACATCCTTTCCACAAAGAAATGAAAATAAAATAAACACCAGAAAACCAATGGTGGATAAAAAAAAAAACATAAACATTGATAAGGTGACACAAAGTAGGCTTTCGAGCAGATTTAAACCGCGGTGCGTTGTTTGGGTTTGACTGTGAGGTTTTGGAATTGGATTCAACGAAAAAGGTCAATAATGCACCATGCCACATATGCATGCCAAGATGCCTATTTCTTTGGATTTTTGTTTTTGACGTGAGACACATGCGCATGCAACCGAACACTACAAAAAAAAATCACACACAAACAAATGGAAATGTTTTGAAGATGGAGAAAGGAACTTTCCTTTTTTTGCATATGATGTTGTTTTTTTAAAGAGTCAATTCAGTTTTTTATTATTTTCCATCATTTCTTTATCCATCTTGGTGATGCATGCAGTATAAAGAGAGCGACAAGTGAATCATGCAACGGATACAGTGACTTAAATGCTTAAGCGACGAACGTAATACTAAATTAATATTATATTGCTTGCTCTATTTCATGCTAGCTCATGCATTTTTATGAATGTTTCTATTGCCTTACATGCGATGAAACTATGAGGATGAAAGTTGAACATAAAAACTATTTAAAAATAAAATTTAACGCACCAAACAAACAAAGAAAACACAAAAATGAGAAAACTATTTCTAAATCAAAAAAATTTATCCAAAATTAAACGGTTTACTTCAGAAATCTGTTCGTAACAGCTAAATAGGAGAATTGTTTTACATCAATTTAAACAAAAGAATAATTTCATGAATCTTTTATTTCAGATCAACTGAACAAAATAGTTAAAAGTTTCTTTTGAATATCATACAACTAAGTTTAAAACTATTGCAGTTGAGTTTTACTTTGAATTCAAAAATAAATTTATAAAAAAAATGGATCAAATAAAAGCAAAGGTTTGATAAAATTAATTATTGTTCGAAAAGATCGTTAAATGACGAATGTGAAAAATTCACAGCAATCAAATGTAGTGGATCTAGTACTTACCTGAAACGTATGAGATTCTTCGCCGAAAAATTCCTCATTCTATTTGAGCACACATAAGTAGATTAAATTTACTTACCATAGCCAATATCGATGAGTTGTAACATGGAATGTGGTTGCATCGCTCCTGTTTCAATAAAAAAAAACATGCAACACTTACCTTGTGGATTCTTGTTTACCATCTAGCTTTTCGAACAGGATAAAGTTTATCAAACCTTTGCTGTGACGATGAGTTTCAACTGTTTTCATATTAAATCACAAAAAAGAATGATTTCAAAAGCAAAACATATGCGCGATGAGATGTGGCAAACAATAAGCGAAAAAATGGATTTTAGCGATATGCTAGATTAATATAACAGCTCATTGCGATGTTGCGCAACCAAAACAATGGTGCGTTGTGCGCACGATGAAACGCACGTCCGTCCGTGTACCAGTATACCCACCTTTACGCCAAATCCTATTATTTTTAGTATCGTTTCAACACTAAACATCCCGGTAAATCCCATGTTGAGATATTTTAACGATTTCTCAAACTCTTTTCCTTGATTGTGATACTGCGCATAGTGGTAAGTCGTATAAATGAATGTGTTAATTTGAGAATTAAAAGAAAACATTCCAGAAGTAGTAGACACGAGAAAGAAAACAAAATCAAACATTATTGCAAAGAGCATCCGTAGAATTTGGGGAATAAAGTCAGAAGGCGGAGAAGGGGTGGGGGGTGGAAGCGAACTGGGAACTGGGTAAAAATAAACAAGTCGCATGACTAGAACACACAGGACGGATGGGAGACTATTTTTTCTCTGGAAGAAATCGAAATCAAATCGCCCTGGAACACATCGGGAAACATGTTCTTGTGTGTTGTTCAGTATATGTAATTTTGGTTGTGGTTTAGTTTCACAAAAAAAAGGAAATGTACGATGGCAAATTTCACATTTTCTATGAACAATGTTGGCTTTAGATGAAGCTAAAAGGACTTATTGAAAAAGAAATATTTGCCATTACTGTAATATTCACATCCGTGGAAGGTAACACGATCGTATCGTCGAGGATTTGGAGTGTTGTGTATGGGCGTTTGTGATGATGATGAATTGATATGGCGTACGATGAATGACTGTGTAAAGAATGTCACATGTCGAGTTAAAAACCAAAACCAAATCCTATCGATGCACGCTTACAACACGATATAGCTGCAACATTCACACAAACGTTCAATACAACATGATAGTGGTGGGCCACGAGACACAGTATTAGGTAGTAGATCTCGTGTACCATCGCGTGCAGTGAGATGCAGATGCTTTTGTAGTGCATATATGTAAGGTGTTGTTGATGGAAACATGCTTGCACGAGGTGCACGAGATGATGACGGGGCGCCGAATGATCAGCACCGCGCGTTCGCATTGCATTCGGGCCATAGGAAGGAACATCGGAGCGACAAAAGTTTGATAGGGTGACGGAAGTGCAGCTTACAGTTATCATGCCAATAAGGAAAGACAGTTTGTGAAACCAGAGAAGCAAGAACGATCCGAGAACAGTACGTAAGATCGTGTAGTGCATTTAAACGGGAACGAGCACACAAACAGACATTTTAAATAAATTACATTTAAGGAAACAAACACAGGTACAGGATGCATTCACAAAACAAAACAGTAACAAACATGTTGCAAGAATTAACATTCACAAGGGAAAGTGACATGTTTGCAGTGATGACTATAAAACTCAATGTAGGTACAGACAGACGCACAGTCCAATAATGTACAAAGTAATATGAAATTAATGAAAATTATCATGCAAACACGTGAATTAAATTAAGAAAACCAAAAACATAATATCAAGAAACGTGCAACATCAACTTGTTAAATGAAGCATTACATGCTTTTCTTCTTATACTGTTATCATTTTGAGCATCTGATATGTAACGAGTGAGTTGTTTGCTTATAACTTCATTTCTTTTTTTTTGTTTTATTGTGTTTCTTTAATTTACCGAAGAAATTAAATTTATATTATATTCAAATTAATGCATGCCAATTCAAAATCATGCAGTGAAATATATGTACAGAACAAAACAACAATCCAGTCATGCATAAGCGTGTTTTTCACAATACACAATTAAATAATGTTATAAATAAATGATAAATAAATAACACATGCGCAAGCAAAACTGTGCACAAAAACGCCACAAACAATAAACAACACATCATGCTATTGTAAGACGTGCACGAACGAAGAAAAACAGTTGAACTTTAACTTAGAAACAACAAACAGTAACGAAAATAATACCAAACAGAACGAAAAAACCATAGCTACACTTCAACGGAGATATATCAAACTGTGAACTGTTATCCCCATCATCACAATACAGACTGAGCTAGTTTACCCAGTGCGGGTTAGGGAAATGTTGTACAGTTCCTATTATTTACATTTCATCATGTGTACATGTATTGCATTGAACGTGTTAGTTTGGGAGCGGTAGAACATATTGCTTTTTTTCCAGCCGAAAAAGACAAGAACTCCACTCCGAAAGAGGACGTTTGTAAATTGAACGACTCGAAACGTAGATGGGATGCGGTTTGAAATGACCTTCCACACTCAAACTGCATAATAGGTAATGTGATTAGATGTAAGATTTAAAAATGTGTTTTTTTTCCTATAATCACTTGAGTGCTTGAGAGTTACTTAGGGCCGGGAAAGGGACGTTTTGTTTGTTTTTTTTCCACAAGAGGGAATATTAAAGTTAGAACAGAAACAAATGGGAAATAGCTACCAAAACCGTATACGCACCTTCATCATTAGCAGTAACGTATTGAACACGATCAGCATCATTATAAAGTACTCGAATGGCGTCGAGACGACGATGCGCCACACCTTGTATTTAAAACTATTCCGCTTGTTTGGCATGTAACGCTCCAGAGGCCTAGCACCTATCGTAAAGTCTATGCACGATTTCTGGAATTAGATAAGCCAATAAATGGTTCCCGGAGAGAAAGAAAGAATCAATGTTTAGCAAAAACTCGACCGCCTTCTAGTTAACTATTTGAGTTCAAAGAGCATGTTGTGGGTTTTAATTGTTTTACCTGATTTTTATCTATCTCACCGTCCTGTAGTTCCGCTTCACCTTGCTCTTGGAATGTAATGATAATCAAGGCCACGAATATGTTAACAAAGAAGAATGGAAACACTATGAAGTACACTATGTAAAATATGGACATTTCTATTCGAAAGTTTTGGATTGGACCCTTGTCTTCGTAGGTAGCGGCCATCGAGTTTTGGAGCACTCTGAAAGCAAAATGGAAGAAAAGGAGATCGTTAAGGATGGTGAATAAATGGCATCAAGCTTAAAGCATACTGTGGCCAGCCTTCGCCCGTTTGTACGGCGAACAGCGTTAACATGGCAGTTGCCACATTGTCGTAGTGAAAGCTTTGTGTCTTCCACTCCCTTGGTTCTCTTCGTGGCAGTTGATCAGCACCGTCGTACACGAAAAAGTGTCCCCTGGAAGAAACAAAAATGCATGTAACGCACGATGCATACGATGCAACCCTTTTCCAACTCCTGATTGCTCCACGTACTTGCATTCCTCACTCGTGTGCTTGCTGTCATCGGTGCAGTAGAAGAACTTCCCATTGAACAGCTGTACCGCAATGACGGCAAAGATGAACTGGAACAGTATGTACACGATCAGGATGTTGATGACGTTCTTGAGCGAGTTGACGACACAATCAAACACTGCCTTCAGCTTTGGCACACGCTTGATTGTTTTCAGCGGACGCAGCACGCGCAACACCCGTAGTGATTTGATTGTGGATAGGTTCTGACCGGCACTGCTGCCGGTCATGTCAAAGCCGAAGCTGACGGCAGCACAAATGACGACGACGGCGTCCATAATGTTCCAGAACTCGCGCAGATAGCTGCCCGGGTGTAGTATGACACCGAGATCGACGATCTTTAGCAACATTTCGATCGTAAACACACCGGTAAAGGCGTAATCGAAGAAGTTGAGTATTTTGTTGCGCGGCGAATCTTCCTCGACGGGATCTTCGGCGGCTAGTGCGATCGATGACAATGAGATGACGACCATGATGAAAAAGTCAAAGTATCGTAGATTGACTACCCAATGAGCTGCGCAACGAATACTGGAAGAGAAATAGATTGCAAGTTTATTACAACTGTCCGTAATTTACCATTTGCAAGACGTAGATAAATAACTCTAGAAGATATGCAATTGAACAACATATGGGTTTCAACGGATATTGACAGGCTGTCAATTTACTATGCATTGCATACTTTTAGACGCATTTGTTTTAGCGATTCCTATCATTTGATACTTACGGATTTGTTGGAGACAGCACAAACATGGATGAGTATGGCAGCATGGGCTTCGGACCATCCGGTATTTCATCATCGTCCTCCTCCTTATCTTCATCCTTCTTTTTGCTCTTCGTGCTACCACCGCTCCCGTTTCCTCTCGTAGGCGATGGAGATGACACTTCAACGCGTGGCGGCGACCCGTCCGTTTGCATCTGCAATGCCTCCATTTCCTTGTCCAGCTCCATTTGCTGCTTTTCCTTGTTCTCTTCCAGCTGTTCTTCCTCGGCGGCGGTAAGTTCTTGTGCGTTGGCCAAATTATCCACGGCGATAGCCAAGAATACATTCAGCAGCGTGTAGTTACCGAACAGCACCAGAATGATGAAGTACAGCGAGTAGATCATGCCTTTCTTATGTCCACCCTGCGACTCGATGCCCTGGTACATGACCTCATTCCAATCTTCACCGGTCAGAATTTGGAACACCGTCAGCAGTGCGATTGGAAACGTATTGAAGTTCGTTGGCGGTGTACCGTCGGGCAGGTTGAACTGACCACCGAAAAGCTGCATGCCGAGCAGTGCGAAGATCAATATGAACAGGAACAACAAGAACAGCAACGAAATGATGGATCTCATTGAATTGAGCAGCGAGATAACGAGATTACGCAGCGATGACCAGTATTTGGTGACCTAGAACGGAGTAGTTTAGTAGTGAGTACAGCGTCAACATGTTCTACGATCGTTTTACCTTGAATATTCGCAGTAAACGTAACGCTCGCAGCACAGACAAACCGAACGATCCTCCCTTCACCTCAGACCATACCACCTCGAATATGGAACCGCTGATGACGACACAATCGAACCGGTTGAATGATGACTCAAAGTAAATCCTTGGCCCTAGTGCATACATCTTGATCCACATCTCCATCATGAACAGTCCCAGGAACACATATTCCGCGTAATCTAGACGAAGAAGAGATACATTAAGTTAGAAAACAAAAATCACAAAATGTAGAGAGCTTTTTACAGCTGCTTACATAAAAACTGCGTTAACCAATTCGGTTGGCCATAGTGTTCGACCGCCACACAGACGGTGTTGAAAAATACCAGCACGATGACGAACCAATAGAACCATTGCGTTTTCACCGTGTGCCGAATCCAGAATCGGAAACGCTTCTCCGCTCTCCAGAATCCTTTGCATTTCCCTTGCGTTTTCACTTTAGCTTTAAGGTATCCTGGAAGAATAAGGAAAAGCATTCTATTAGATTTGAGCATATGGTAGAGGAGCACCGGTCTACTGGCTACCAAGGCAGAGATTAAATCTATTTCATTACAGTAGATAATTGTTAGAGAATGAATGCATTTAAGAAGTGAATTTTACAAACTTATAATTAGTTGTTAGTTATACATGATTTCAATTAAGCTATAGCATTGTATTTACAAAGCTCAGTTATATACACTAGGGAGTTACGAAGCACCTGATTCGATTGGATGTTGAATGAATTACTTGGTAATCTGAGCTCAAATTATTTGCACCCGAATATATGCAATTCGTATTTAAAATTGTGTCTTATTATGAATTAGCGATGCATGCTGTTTTGCATATATTCAGGGGCGGAAAAGGCGATGTTACTACCAGCGATCAGCTGATGAGAAAACAAATACTTATATTGCAGTTTTTCTGTTGATCCTACAGTATGCTTACATTGATTGAATTTCTTTTACGCTTTCCTTTACATTTTGTTTATTTTTATTTGTGATTTGCTAACAGTTTAATTTCTACAAAGTAAAGCTAATTATACGCATTTCCTGAAGATCCCACACCCATAAGAGGAATGTGCACTAAAAGAACCTTTCTGCTACAAGCATTTCTTTTACAACCGCAAACCTTTACCGAGTACGTCAGCATTTTCCAAACTTGGCATTGGCATTTACATTAGCTTTTACAGAAAAAAGATTGCATATAGTTTGCTCTAGCACCTACGGAGAAGCTTAATAAAAATTGTTTGTGCAAAAAATGACACATCCGTACCTTTACCTTTCTTGCGCTTTGGAACAAACACTGCGCGTGGAAGTCATGGAGAGTATTTGGTTTTGTATGCATTTATTTTATAACATGATATTGTTTGTTTTTTTTGTTTTGTTCATTGAGCATTAAATGCACAGCGTCGTGAAAACAGATCACGTGGCGATGGGAAACAGTGCATGCAACATGAAATAGAAAAGACAGATGAAAAAAACCCAACACAACAAACAGGACACAAGTTGAGAACAAACGAACAGACAGAGATAGGAACAAAAAATTAGATTAGTAGTAGTAGTAGTAGTAACAGTAGTAGTAACACCCAAACAGAAAACCAATAGAAACAAATCACGATCAGACAGACATGGATAGAACGCGGTTTGCAGACGTTGTACTTCACAGCGTAGTCGGTGTATATGTGTGTAGGGTTTGTTTTTGTTGTGTTGTTAAGTGTGTATGAAGTTATGTTGCGTTTCCAACTGATAACCCTGTTTAGCATGAATAATTAGAGCTAAAAGCAAAGCTACCATGAGAAAACCTCTTTATGCATGCTGTTATGCATACTTTCAGGCAAAAATGCATCAATTCGCATACTTTCTTAAGGGCGCTGTTAGCAGAGCAGTTAGCCACATCAACAAAGTCATCACTTGTATGTTTGTGTTTTTGTTTTGTAAGGTATTTGGTGTGCTGTGTGTATCAACAGGGAACAACTATAACTCTTATGAGAAATAAATCAAGTTACCGTCATCGCCACAATCATCATCCGGATCATCCTCTTCGGTGTCGGTAGATTTGGATTTGCCGAGGTTTTTCAGCTTTTTCCGCTTGGCCGCAGCACGCCTCCGAGCTGTGTAACACGTTAGGCAGGCAGGCATGGAACGAAATGAACGTTGCATTAGTCGGGGATGCATTTAGAATAGGAACGGGGTAGAAACGAATGAAAGAAACCGGATGTTATGGGTAGCACAGCATAGTAATGTTTTTGGTTTAATATCCATTTGACATCCAGTGCCAAGTGCTGCATGCTCTCGCACTCTCTTCGTTAAACGCTCTCGGGAAAATGAGTGAGTTTTTCCCGCGCACTCAATAACAACACTCACACACGCTCGCCCGGGGAACGTTTCCACGAGCACAGGCTCACGTGATAAGCGTGAACACGGTGCGGTTCATCGACGGTGCTATTCATCCGATGTAGTTATGGTGTAGGTGGTAGGATGCCACCGCTTTTACAGCCCCGTGCCGAAGCATTGTAATCGGTCGCTCGGCATCGGTTTGGAGCACTGCGGGCGGCGCATGCGAAGTTTGGACGGGGTTGGTATTTGTTTGTGCAATACCAGCGCATACGGCACACGTGTCATCCCGGTGGCAGGTGTCCAATTTCACGCAGATGAAGTGGGTTACCCCATCGCGAGGAAACACAGGCTAGCAGTTGGGGTGCATTGTGGCATGCGGTGTGAGGTTTGTTCTATTTTTCCCTGAATTGTTTCATGTGTTCTGCGGTGAACCGAACCGGTATTATCCGATGTCATAACTCAAACCCGATCCGTATCCTTCCGCTAATGACATACGGATGCAGTTTAATTGTGTTCGTGTGCTTGCGGTAAGGGCTCGGAAGGATCGATGTACGGTGATAAGGATGAATTAAAGCGCAAAAAGAAATGATTCTTCCTTACCACTAGGGATCGACATACAATGTACTACGAACCTTCCATGATGTGCAACCGTTCCTCCTCGGTGGTGCGCTCCTCGGCCAGGATTACCTCCTCTGCGTGTGTGTTTGTGTATGTGTGTGGTTGTGGACCATAAGGAGGTGCGAGATGACGAATTGTTCCATTTTCCAGATGGAGGTCATGATACGATAGTCCAAGATGTGCGCACATACGCACGAGCGGGCAATGTATAATTCGGAGCGTTTATTCGCGCTCGTGTGTGAGTGTGTGTATGTGTGTAGTTTTGTGTGTGTTTTCGTGTGTATCGAGAGTTACAATGGGTGTCGTTGAAATGGGAGAATAAAATGACGAGAGTAATTAGTAAGCCAATTAGTAGGCGCTCCGCAGTCGCTCAGCGAATAGGGATGGGAAGTATGGGTGCGAGCCAAAATAGGATAGGAATTCGTGCAAGATTCTGGAGGTCGGATGACGTGCAAGGGTGTATAAAGGTTGGATTGTTGGAAGCGACCGGATAGCCGCTTCCGTTGGAAAACAGGATAAGGGACGTTTGTGTATTTTTTTTTCGTTTTTTACTGCGGCCTCATACGTCCTGCTGTCGAGGCAAGGAAGGATGCTGATGTGGAGGGACATTGTTCGAACAGGGATGTTCATGCACAAGCCAAAACAATAGCAATACTCTACCCGCTTTACAAATCCACTCGACGTAGCCGTTTAGTTCTTTTTCTAGCTGCTGTTGCCTACGTAGCTTCAGAAACTCTTGGCGGTTTTCTACTTTTTCCCTCTCCTTTGCAAACTCTCTACGGGAGGAAAATCGGGAGATAAATGGTTGTAATAGAAGGACGAGAAAAATAAAACTCCACAAAACGAAACATACGATAAGCTGAAATAAAGCTTTCGCGACCGCGGTTTACGATTTGCTAGCGGATTGCGTACATGGGCGATATTGTTTTTTGACGAAAATAAAAAGAAGCTCGGCACATAAACAGAACGGAAGCTGTTTCAAACAAATCAATGTGTTCCTTTCTGTCGCATACTGCTGTAAGAGCAGGCATAGGGGGGGGGGGGGGATGTACAAAGTAGAGCTGGAAACTAAAGACGGGAACCAACTAAAAAATTGGTGTTTTCTTGGTGTCAAAACATACGGGAAATGGGTACGAGAAGGGGCTATAGATACCAGTGGAGGGGGTTGGGGGGGGGAGGGAAATATAGAGGGCAGGTTGCGGGTAAACAGGCAGATCGTTCGAGCGTGCTACGCGAAGCCGACGGATCTGGTTCGGGAAATCGAGAAAAATCAATTTTAAAACCTGCTTGAGTAATCCAGTCGAGATAGGATGTCATTGCTTCAACAAACATTTGCCTGGAGCGACACTTGTGAAATTGAGCCTGTCGCTCAACGCGTCCTCTTTCGTTGGAAAACTCTCTGCCGTGGATCCGCGGGAGGCGGGACGCAAAACCAGGTGTTAGGGAAGAGGCACACAATTGGCACACATTACATCAAATAAAGAGGTACGCAAATGTTGTGAATATAGATAATAAAAAAAAACAAACACACATCAAGATCGAACGTTGAGTTAGATACGAAACAAATCTGTAGCACATCCTCGCAAAACCGTCGGTGCAGATTGTCAGCCGTCCACGAGGCGCTGGTAAGCGCGTCTTGCTTCTTTTTGCGAGACTATATATACCTACCCGCTTAACACACCGAGAACGAGATTAAGCATGAAAAAGGACCCCAGCACGATGAGCGGCACGAAGTAAATCCAATTAAACGTCGAACCGAGCGCATCGTTGGTCTGTGAGGTTGAAAGGAAGAAATGGTTTTAGAGTACCGTGGTTAGTGAGCATCCAGTGAGCAGAGCGTTGGTAGTGCCACCTACCCAATAAAGTATCGCTGTCCAGCCCTCCATGGTGATGCACTGGAATACGGTTAACATTGCGAAACCGATATTATCGAAGCTGGTAATGCCAAAGTTGGGCCCTTCCCACTGCTCAATGCAGGTGCTGTCGCTGCTGTTGCAGACATACGCACCAGTCGGTGCTATCGTATCGTTGTCCGCATTGCAAGGCGTAGGGAATTCGCCCTCCTTCACAATTTGAGCTGCGGTTGGAACGCGTAACCATTGATAGATGAAACTGGGTCACGAGGGTGCATCGGGTCATACTTACAGATATCCTCTAAGCTATAACAACTCCTGTGTAGCGCACCGGAGTAAAACTCTAAGCCTATGATTGCAAAGATAACAATTGCAAACAAGACCAACAATCCTATCTGCAGCAATGGCGCCATGGCTTTGATGATTGATTTTAAGACTACTTGTAAACCTGGACGAGCGCGTTGTGGATGTGCAGCAAAGGGAGAACAGAGCAGTGTGTTAGTATTTTTTGTTCAAAATAAACGATTTCACTACCTAAGCAGTGAATGCAACACAACCTTGTTAAAAATAACGCAACAAAACGTTACGGACGATATATTGATATGCTAATTGCATGAATTTAGGCAAAAATGCTAACAAAGCTAATTGTAAAACACAGCTACAGGTGTCTCAAGGTAATTTTTTTTTGTAACAAAACGCTCGTATTTTATTTTTAACAAGGTTTTGATGTGCTTTTATAACCTATTAGACTAATTTACTCTACAACTCAATAATGCAAAACAGGTTTTAGAAAGAAATTTATGGCTGAATTTTACGCAATTTCATAAAAATGGTAATATTATTTCTTCTCAGTAGTAGATATAATATACTATATAGCTACGATAAGAAAATGTCTATCTACGATGACAACTTAATCGCAAGGTACTTAAAGCCTGAAGATATGCAATGTTTTAATGATTTTGTTTTGGTCAGTCACTGACGTTGAATTATTTACCATTGCGTATCTTCGGACTCTGGAATTAAACCGAAATAAGTAAAGTCACCAAGGGTAACCTTACGTTCAAATATTATCAACCCAACTGTTACACAGTTAATATGAATGTTTTGAATCCAAATGATTCTACTTTTCAATGGGATAAAAACAAACCAAAATGTTCTAATCGCTTGAATCTCAAAAATTATGCAACAAACTACAAATCAAATACCACAACGTTTAACACAACATCAACTAATTCTAGTCTTTGCCAAACAGCGTCGGCAGCTAGTTGACTACTCACTAGGAATTCCAGAAACTAATTTTAAGGGCCTTAACACACGGATCGCCCTTAGCGTTCTCAGATCTACTTCCGGTCCCTTTTGGGGGAACAATGTGATGAATCTAGCAAACAAGAGCAATCCGAATGAAATAAGGATCAGTACTGACGTTGGATAAGAATGTGTTAAAGCTAGTTAAGAGTGAAAGCAAGCGCATTAATTGGACTGTACTAGGTTTTATGTAACTCCCGCTTCGTGGCAGAACTGTTGCCTAAATTTATACGCTGTACATTGCAGCCTTCAAACAAAACCCCACATCAATTGATCATCAAAGCTTTCGGCTGACGGAAATAATGACTTTATGGAAATTTTTACGACCACCGACAAAACAAAGGAATCCGACCACAATCCAACCCTCCATTTGATGTCGCTTCGCACTTGACCTCCTCCGCCTAGTGGGTCTGATCCGATTAAGGTCAATTTCACCAACAGTTGTTACACTTCGTCTCATTTAGTCTGTAACCTTGTCATGCTGTTCGGTTTACGATGGGTTTTGCATATCAGCAGGTCTTGACATACTTCGTCAGGGATTCGAGCTCAATGATGGCTCAGCGGTCTAGCGCGACGGTGTTGCGCCCGGGGCTGCCTAACTAAAAACCACTACATCCTAGGTACTATTCCTAGCGTATAATATAGGATCAACCGCTGTACAGTAAGAGCAACACAACTAGTAGCAAAATAAATTGCGCCTCTCATCAACCACTCGGTCAACGGGAGCCACAACACAATACACGCGCGACTGGAGAAAAGAAAAAAAAACGATTTGTGAAACACCGTACTTGTCTAGCACTATAACTGGCCACTAGTAGAACTATGGTTCGCTAGAATTAATTGACAGTGACGAAAACTGGCAAACACCGGCATCTTCGCTTACTTGGAATCCTTGAAACAAGCTTAAGCGGCCGCAAAACACGAAATGATCGAAGCATTCGCAAATCAACATCAACGTTGGCCTCAGCGAAAATAGTCATTGAACTGTGCGAATGAACAAAAACCGCATATTAAAAGAGCATATTTACATTCGTTGCAGCGTGTCAAGACTAAATCCTGAATCGAAAACCGTTAAGTACAAAACGCAACATAGCTTCTTTGGCGAAGCTCATGAGCAAGTGCCTGTAAAGTAGAAGAGCTTACGGATTCCCCCAGTGCAAAACCCTCACCCCAATCGCTACTTACCCCGTAACTACGACGAAAAAATCCATTATGTTCCATATGTTCCTGAGGTAGGAGTGTTTGTGCATAACAAACCCTAAGGCGAGGATCTTCAGTGATGCTTCGACGCAAAAGATGCCCAAAAAATATGCTTCCGTTTTTTCCAGCTTCTGAGCAAGTATCGTCTTGTCTCCATGAGGTAAGTGCTCCTCCAGAGCCAATACCACGCAATTGGCAATGATTGTCAGCAGCACAGCGTACTCGAACGGAGGCCATTCAATTATGAATCGTGTGTATCTGGCGAAACGGAACATTGAGATGGAGTGTGGGTTGAAGTTTAAGCAACCGGCTACCGGATTGACCGTTTGCCCTCCCCAGCGATGTACTTACTTTCTAATGATGTTGTCCTCTGATAAAATAAATAACGAGGTGGGTCCGCCTCCAGCCAGAGGCTGACCCCCTTGACTGCTGGGGCCACCCATTCTATCAGCTAGATAGTGGCCTCCTTTCCGTCCAAACTGTGTCCCGTTCGAGGTCTGACCTGCGAGCGCCGCTTCTTGAGCCGCAGCTAACCTGTAAGACATGTGTGAAATATGTGGTTTAGTTTGATATTGAAAAGAAAGGTATTACGAAAAGAAATGTGTATTGAACGATTTGTATCAAATATGCGTAACTTTACACAATACGTATTCATTCCAATACGTACATTTATGCAATTATAATCAATTGCTATTCCATGTTCTGAATTTAAATTTTACAAAATGATTAATTCTGGGATTTGGCTTCTTTTGCTTTTTAAGCGTATCCGGTATTGCTGGCCATATATTGACTTTCTAGAGTTATTGATATCACGTAGGTGGATAGATCTAGATACGAATTAAGCTCTTTGGAGGTCCTAAACGTAAAGGAAGTTAGGGCCATATCAGATTTACTTCAAATTGTATGAGGTTTATCTTGAGGTATTGATCTTCGACATCGAAAATCCTCATTGATGTTCGAGATTCCCTGTACTTTACCCGTATTGAAGGTACTGATATCCACGTTTAATAATTCAATAATTGAAAAATAACGGCGAGGCTCTAGATGGGAACCTACTCATCCAATAGTTTAATCCGTCTCTGTTCAGACCTCACTAAAAGGGAAAGTTTCAGATGGGATTCAATCTCCAGTCTTGTCGTTTGAAGACCAGTGTCGATATCATCTTAACCATCGAACTGTCCTCTCTTTTCAATGTTATACTTAGATTTTTATTTTCCCTAAGATTTTTAAACGTGCCTTATGGCTTTCTTTGCTAAAAGGGGTTGATGCTATTATTCTTGATTTGAACCAAGTTAAAACATGTACTAGAACAGCGCACTCGCGCTAATGGTATTTATTTTGAGTAAATACTAATAAAAACTGTCTAACTTGAGAATTAACACAACCAACACATACTTTTATCTCTAATGTGTTTCATATGCATCATATAAATAACGGCTTTGAGCCCCATCACTCTTTGTTGCAGTAAAACATCGACTTAGGCAGTGATGACCAGCGGTACAGATTACCTCACCCACTTTTGCTCAATCCCATAAAGATTGATTGCTGTTTTCTTAAATCTTTATTTCCCAGTTTGAATGCTATGTACGTACAATCCAATAGTTCAGCTGGCAGCAAATCAGGTCGAATGCTTGAAGCACTTCCCAGGTACGTAAACGCCCCTCTTCGTGATGATGATGACGCTGATGTGCATCAGCAGTCAGCTTTTCCTGATGAAAGGAAGATGAGCTCATCAGCATTGAATGGAGGCGGGAAGAACTAAAAGCACCATAATCAAACGGCTGCTGTTGCTGAGGCTGCCGTACTTCGTTAGCTTACGCCATTACGGTAGCACCGTGCTGCACCGACCTGTGCAAGATAAATTTAGACTGGCCAGGCAGCACGGTGAACAATGGCTACACCGATGAGCTGCATACATGTATGCATAACTCACCGTTCCTTCACCGGGATGCTTGCTCGGAATGGATGGAAAGAATGATGCTGTTCGCTTCCTCGTGTCGAGCTTGCAGTCCGCAATAAAGTTCATCAACCGCGCAGCCAGGCGGAAACGGAACTGGGTCACAAATGGCCACTGGGATGTCGTTCAATTTACTATTGCAAACTACCGCAACATTACTCGCTCGCTTTTTTTGCGTATTCTCGAAATGTACGGTTTAGCTTTACGCTTACAGGATCATTTAGTGGCGCTACTAAACGACTCGCTCTAGCACACTCACCAATACGCGATCTCTTTGTTTGCTCGGATAACGCAAGTTTCACGCCCCGGAGCTATAAAGCCGGAGTCATTTGTTTCGATTCAAACAAGTTGCAAATTGCAAACCTTACCAACAAACAAGCGCCAAATGCCCAGGTGCCGCTAGATGCTTATATTATGCTGAATGTATTACTGCAGCACGACGAAAAACGTACCTCACAGCAATGGCTGGTGTTTTGTCCCCGTGCTACAAATCACGACAACCATTACGGGGAACCACGTACTCTATATAGTAGAGAAACACTGGCCCATGAAGGGGGGCAGGATTTAGAACGAACCATGAATATGGGCTTTAGTCACGACAGAGTCCAAGTCGTGCTTTAGTAAACGATTGGCTGTTCAGTCGGATGGTGCGAGAATGGCGCCCGCTTGTCAGATATCTCACTTGAAGGTTTTTCAATGATTTATGATTAATTTCATTGATTTTATGTAAGTTGCACTGATGCCAACCGTTTCATACGATGGATTTACGTTGGCCTACATAAAATATTACTGTAGATTCCAAATCACAGATAATTTCATATATATAAAAATGTTATTTGCTTGAAAGCTCGTGTGCTTCTACACTTCGCACATAACAATTTCAATATTTTAAATTAACATGAAAATATAAATAAAGCCGAAATAATAATATGATCTGTTAATTCAAACCTAGATTCCTTTTGAGCCTTAGGTTAAAAATAAACACTTGAATGTATGCAAAACGTTCCAGAAAGTACAATTTTTGTCAAACGAAAGTGATACTTCATCATTTAAAATCGAATTAAAATATTAATTCACTATTTATATTCTTTCAAGCGCATAGTATTTGAAATACTCGGTAAGCTTGTTTGTTGGGTAAACCATTTTTTTTGTTCCACGTTAGGTTTGTGAGTCCATGCAACGGGGTGGTCCGAATGGGATTTGAGCCCCGGTCTGTGGTGTGAAGGCCCGGCGCCGATACAAATCTCCCACCGGGCCGCCCCATAATCCAATTCATTATATATTTTTTTCTTTAAACCCAGAAGCAGTTGCTATGAGGTAAAAACATAAAAACTTTAATTGTCCACATCCATTCCGCTTCAACTGTATCGTTTACAATTTTGTCTTCCTGTGAACACTCCCTCTCTCTTCGTACTTCACCCCAACCCGTGCATACTAATCGCACCATTTACGCTGTGCGATAGAGAACCTCGCCCTCGAACTATGATTGATGTGTCGGTGAATTAATCCTCTGTCGTACGCGTATCAACTGTTGCGCGTGAAACGAACCACACCGTGGCTCGCGCAAAAGGACCAAGCCACATTGCGTGACAGCGGGGCGATGTTGACTGTCGCTAAAAATTACGATTAGCGACGAAAGTGAGTAAATTATACCACTCGATGATGGCACCACCGTATCGCTTCCCACTGCTAGGGAGGCACGCTTGTTTTGTCATTTCCGGCACTATGCTTAACGGGCCACACGGCGTAACGATCGCGTATCATGAAATCACCATAAATTCAGGTGAATACACAATTCGGCTCCATGTAAGAGTACCAATCCACCGATCTACTATAAATTGTGTTGTCCTTCATGTTACTGCTTTCGTATACCAGCGAGTAGCTCGGATGTCGCTGGGCGAACGGTACTCGCCTTGTCAAAATATTTAACCTTACAAGCACGTCATTCACCTGCAGATTTGGGACCGTCAAATCTGGAGTAGAATTTGTTATAGTGTGTTGCACGGTCTGTCACTCTATCGAATTGTATAAAACATTCAAATGGGTAATGTATACCTTTACCACCCGGCAAACCAGCTCGGGACGATCGGTACGAAATCATATGAAATGACATAAAATCGTCAAATCTGACATAAACTTCGAACCGCAGGACACCATCTCACGTCATACACGCCGACAGTAAAACAATCAATTCGGTGCACGGGTATGGGTTGCTCCAGTCGCACAACTGGTCGTTCGAGGGGAGTTAAACAAAACTGTCTCTCTAAATTATGTATGCACACGATTACGTCACTCGGTCCTCACACGTTTCAAGCGCCCGCCATCAGGACAACAACACGTACAGGCGGAAGCCTTCACAAACACTTCGTGGCTTCGTAGAGTATGAAAGCAACAAAAACAACAGCCCCACAACCGACCAAACCAGTGTTGGTGGACGATTCGAATGGGAAATATTAATGTGAGACCTATGGAAACACACAGAGCACTGTAAATAGAATGCACGGTAATGATAATGGGGTACAGCCACCCCTACGCCATTCCACCGTGCGCCGTATGCAATAATCGATAAGTCAACACATAAACAAGTCTGACGCTGTACCACCCGCGGCTCTCAAGTGCCAGACCGTATTAAGTTCGAAGGATGGCGGCCGGAACAAGACATACAGCACTCTCTTGCGTTTGGTTTCGCAAAGCTCGAAGCAACATGCTAGCGCTGGAATCGAATCATCCCCCATCGTAGACGGTGCTTTAGAAAATGATTTTCCACACACACAAACATTAAATTCAACCTGCTCGCGGCTCGCCAATCCCCGTCACGTGAAGCGAATGGTATGCGAATAGCAATGCACAGTACCGAAACCACACTATGGTCTATTTTTAGCACACCGTAGCCATCCAAAATGGTTCGTGTGATGCAAGCCCTAGGACCTAATGCCTGAAGGTGGAAAAGCATAGATGGCGAAGATTTTCTCTCCTGGACCTGATCATCATTACGGCAACGATTGATGGCCATCCGGTTCGTTATTATTTGCTGCCACGCGTAATGATTACGACCATCTTCATGAAGGGGTGGTTTATGAAGCGTACGAATAGCATGATTCCGGTCGCGCCTTAGCGCAAAGGAAAATATTCACTCACAAAACCATCTGAGCATGTTTAGCGGTGAGGATAAAATTATCAAAATTACATAAGACGTGAAAGCTTTACGAGCGTACTCACGGGCACACGTTTGATTGAAAGATACCGGCTACGCTGTTCATTAGTGTTCGGGCACACTTTACGTGGCGGCGGCGCTACTAGACTACGTGGCACATCAGGAAAATGCGACCAAGATCAATAGAGCGCGTCCTTGAACGTGCTCTAACAACGTTACCAATAACGGCCGGCTACCGGAAGGCTTGCCACTCGCCGCTGGCACAGCTATTGATTCGCCACTGGAAGCTGGATGAGCTATTGTGTATGGGAGTGTGTATCCGTTGCCTCCCAACTTCCGTCCATTATTGTGAAGTAGTTTAGCAACGTAACAGAAGAAACACTCCGTTTTCCCTTGAAGGTCATCCGTCAGCGAAAGCTGTTCGGAGAGATGTTTGGCAGAAAGATCCTTTTTTTTTCAAACGAATCATGTGTAGAACGCCGTCATGATAGAGAATGGAGCGAAAAAAAAAAACACACAGCCAACAGGACAGAACGACTTTGATTCTTTTGCTACAAACCTAAACGGCTTTGAACGGTGCCCTCTACTAAACCTCCTGATGCATGATTGACTGTTTTCTGACAACGACAATGAATTGGAATGCCGCTTTGCAAAAAAAAAGGGAGAAACTCTCAAGCCTCACCTACCTATGTAGCGAAATTTGCAACTCAAAGGGTTCGGTTTTCCACTCGATTGCCAGCGGTGATGGCGATTGCGGTCGATTACGGACTGCTAAGTCGATGGAAAATGTTTGCTACCATCCGCACCAGGGGCTGCAGCCGTTTGACCTTTTCTTGTGTTCTCAAATGCAGTGAAAACGATCATGTAATTGTACGTTTGGGCAAGATGGGAAGTTTGCTCATGGATACTTCATTAAATTTGTTTTTCCACAAGAAAATGCGCACGGGTTTTGAGGTGACCCGGATTTTGTAATTAAGGAAAATTTATGCGCAGCCTTTAAAGTAGGTCACACAACTTTGTGGAGGATGTTATAATTAAAATTATAATTGATTACAGCCTATGCAGAAGGATTCCAACAAATTATTATTTGTCATGGAGGGACATATTTCGCTAGTTGGAGTGACATCAAAAATAATAACAATAATATGTAAGTTAATTAAATATCCTTCCTTTTTAAGTTTCCTATTCTCTCTGTCCTCGAAAACGTGCAATCTGCACTTTAAATTGCATACATTTAGGCGTTGTTTAATTTAATGGTGAAATATTCACCAATGGATCAAACATAGGAATGGATTTTTTCCCTCTAATTTTCAGTATGCTCCTATTCACGGGATTTTGAACGAAAGTTTCCTTTTCATTTCCATCATCTAAAGCTCATGTCGCTTCTCTGAACACGCTCCAATAGACTACGGCGCAGATTAGACGCAGAGTGGAAATTGTTTACTCTAAAACACTCATCATACTTGGTTGTTTTTCGCGTTTTATCTCAAACCTGTCCGTTCGTTAGATGCTGATAGAACCATCAAGAACAAAGGAAAATACCTGGCGCTCGCTAGCCAGGGCAAAGTTGCCAAATTCGTAGCACTCTAATGCTCCAATGAACCGGATCAAAGTGAACTCAACCACAACCACAATGGTGGTTAATTATAGACACATGTAAAAGTTAAACGGTACGTGTTTTCAATCGATCAGCAATGCTTTGGGGCCAGCTCATTGTCGAGGTTTAAGTATGGAGGAGTTTCAGGTGCTGTGCGAAAATGTAGTGAATAGCAATGTACAATTATGCGAGTTATTGTGTGTAAGGTAGCAAATTCTATTCGTAGTTTTTTTAGTTGAATTTATTCAACTTATAGCTCATTGTTGCCATTGCCTAGAGTTAGCCTAGGCTATGCCCATTGGAGCAATCAACTATCCACGTCTCCCACCGTACCATTGACATTGTTGACGTGGAGACCGAAGGTGGAAGCACCGAATCCTCCACGACAAGGTGACAAACAGGGTTTCGATAAATAGAACGAATGCATTGATTTTCTAGCCTATTCTTGTTGCCACCCCGTGCTGTATACTTCCACTCTTGACCTCCTCCGCCATGCCAATGCATTGGGGAGCTTCATTTGCATAGCGACGTACCAGAACGGCGTGGCTCACCGAAGGACAACAGGCCTGAGGGTGATATTAAACTCGGGTACTTTCTTTTGAAATATGCTTGATTAACGTTTGCTTTTTCCCACCACGGGTACGACACCCACCGTCAGTTTTTCCCAATGTGCAGTACCAGTGTTGGACGACCGCAGGGCCATATTGGGTTACACCGAGCCACCGACGTGATACATTTGTGCAGCTCCGGGTTTTAGCTGGCGTAGTATATCTCACAAGCAAACCCTAGTGCGCTCGCTGAACCGGTTTTTGTGGAGATGGTTTTGGGATAGTCCCCAAATACCCCGGGAGGGTACTATTTCTTTGTTTCCGCTGCAGCAGCTGTACTCGTTGCACTGCTCGCCGTCGCTGGAGAGAAGCTTCACTTCACGCACGCTCACAACACACTCACTACTTCCTTTATCCGTTGCGAAATGATTTGTTTTAAAGCCTATACTGGTTATTCATGCACGGAAAGAAAAAGAAATAATAACACAATTGCTTCGATTTAGTGCTCCAGTGTCGAAGCAAACACTTCACTGAGACTGAGCGATGCTTGACGTAAACGGCACCAGATGGCGCTCGAGCAGGGGAAACACTCTTTTCACACTACTACTCGCTTTCTCTCCGCCTATCTCACGTGCTGCGTTGGCCCGCACCTTACGCTTATACTCTCTGCATTTGCACACACACACACATACAACTAAAGCTTCATTTTCTTATCTCGTTCTTTCCTACTCGCTTTCTTTCTCTCTCTCTCACACACACATTATTTCTTTTGTGTTATCAGGCTGGTACGTCAAACGTGAACTAGACTGTGCTGGTCTAAACGCTGCCGATGACGAAAGCATCAAAAAACCTCACCAAGCGCACGCACACCCATACCAGCGCACCCACACAATTACACTAGCAAAACCGAGACACAACAGGGAACTGGACTGACTATGGCTGTCTTGTTTTTCACCCTTACGTTGAACAACTTTTCTTTGACGAAGCGGGCCGTCTTTTTAGTTGTTGTTGGGGGGCCCGCGCACATACACACGCGTTTGCTCACGGTTTTCTTCCGCTCCGCAAAACGGGCACATTCGCTCCCGCTCTCGCCATCGGGGCAAGTTACGCGAGCTTATGGGCACCAATCGGTGGTTGCTCCATTTCCGCTGATAAAAGGATAGGAAACGAACACATTAAAAAAAAAGGGAGCTTACGATGTGAGGGTGTAGGCCTTGCCCGCCTGCTCAATGCTATCCGATATTTCGTTTTTGTTCACCACCGCGTGCCCGTATTACATGCCGAGTCGAAAGTGGGAATCACTTTGTAGAGAGAAGAGCAAAAATGTGGGACATTGAGGGCATGTTCTTCCTTTTTTTTTAGCCAGGGAAAGTGATGAAAAAATGGTGCGATCTGTGTTAGGGGTTTAATATTAATTAGAGAGCGTACACTGAATGCTACCCTTCGCGTGTTGCTTTTGTCATCGTTTTGTTTTAAACGTCTGCTTTTGTTAGCGTATTGTAATATCATGTTCTGACACTTCCATTATTGCAACAGCGAAAAAACTGAAGACTTTCAATATGAATTGAGTTATCTATGTAAATTGCATCTGCACCGAACCATTAACCGTTGGAGAACGGAAAGCTTCAATCACTCAAATCAAATTAGGGTAATTAAATTTTACAAACTACTCGCACTACACAGCCTTCTGATGTGGCGTTGCCTTTACTGCCGAATGGTACTGATCATGGCCGCTGGTGACGGATGCAAATGGCGATAATGAAAATCACGGTGGTGGGTGGGGCGCTATTCGGTTTTCTATCATCTTTCATTGTTTCCTGCTGACGATGCAACCAGCCATTGGTTCTGTAAACATTACACGAATTTATACCACATTTCACATTTTCATTTTCACGCAATGATTTTTCTATTCCACATGAAGACACATTGGGTTAAGAATTTTCACTTCCAACGCAGCTCAGGGTGGGAAAATTCTCTTCCCTTTGAATTTTTTCTCATGCCCTCATTGCACTTCACCAACAAAAGAACAATTTCTACAATTCACATTCACCAGTATTCTAACTTTTTGTGCACTATCGCCTGCCTTTTTTCTTTCTTTTTTGGAGGAAAGCTTTTTTTTATTCCTTTTTTTTACTTTTTTTCCACAGCACACGCGAGACCAAACACGTGCGTACGACTTGGCTTCTGGAAATCAAATGAACTAGCAGGCAGTTTCGGTAGGAATGATTTTCCAACTCAATCACCTATTGTGGCAACACACACGCACATAACAACACTTTGCGATGGTTCATTTTGTTCATTTCGTTATAACACATATACAAACAAATTCGTACTCTTCATCCGGTTAGTCACGCACACCACTGTACCGGTAGCACGTGCTGCACTGATTATGAGCCGACGAGTTTTTGTTTGGGTCGATGACGATAGCATGGCGGGCGTTGCGGAAAAATTCAACCGGCTGTTGTAAACGCTAGCTGTCAAACCTGGAGCACAAACGCACAAACGGAGCGACGGTTCGGTGATGGATGGGTGGGTGGGTGTCGTATGTTTTGTAAACAGTAGTAACTCGCTACGGAAATGAGTGACTTGGCTGTAGGTGAGCTCACGAAAGCTTTGAAGCACCAGGCGTCTCCATCTCAAGACCTGAAGCTTTAAAGCACCAGGCGTCTCCATTGAAATATTTCAAATTTGTAATTCTTTTGTTAAATAAATTGTAAACATAAGCTAGCAATACAGCCTGGCCGTTCTTAACGAACAAAAAATGAAAACAAATGTTATACAATTGCAGGAATGGAAATACAAACCATTTCAACTGCTTTTTTAGTAACTAACAACACATACCATACCATAACCGACTCCAGTACGGAAGAATGGAATAATGCAACCAAAGCTTACAGAAGCTTTCATGCATTTGATGTTTTGAAAACTTTCACAGTTATGGTACGGTTGTTACTCACATACATCCCTTATACTTACATGATGTCTCCTAGTTTCAGTCTTGTTTGAATTAATGCACAGCTTTTGTGGTCACTGGTGGTTACTGCTCGTCGTCGCCGCGGTGACACACGTGGTGTATTTGGACCATCGGGTGGTTCCAGCTGTAGGTTGAGATTATTCCCTAGACGCACCATCGGGGACGAACCCCGTCGCCTAGTCGACATATGTCGACCTCCTACACTTCCAATCATCTGTGAAGTAGACAAAACATTTGCACGATGATTAATTAGTTCCTTGTTTACAAAAAGGCACACATTTACAAAACAATAGTGAGAATACATCTATAGCTATCAGTGAATCTGAACATTGTTTTTCATCAACGCTAAGTTCATAAACATTCAACCAGTGTCGTTATAATTAATTGAGTTTGCAATGGCGACCAACACACACGTACACAACGATGATGCAGTAAAGTTTGAGAAGCATTTCACCGTTATAATGAGGTTGCAGAAATTGCAACGATCCTTCATTGCTGGTGCAGCTTGCTTCAGGTGATGGTTCTGGTTTTGCTGGTACCGTTGCATACACTCTGGAGCAGGAGGTAGAATAAAAGGGCAATGCAAAACTTTCTGCCTTTCTTTCTAAGGACGCGTTGATGGCTCGTCCCATTTCCAAAGAAACTGGTGCATGAACGAAGCGATGAACTTTCAATAAGTGCACGAGACGGCCAACGGAAACGAAACCTATTGAGCGATGGTAGGGAACGAAACCAGCGCTAGGCAGTGTAACATCTTGCCAACCATAACAACGGTACCTCTAGTGTGGGAGGTGCGAAACTAAAAGCCGGTTGATCCCTTGCAGCATTTTTCATCAACGACGTCGGACTGTGAGCAAAACGTGCAAAAGAAAGCGTAACATATTCTTTTAGATATTTCTGCCCGGTTTCTGGTACGAGGGAAAAGCTTAAGCATGCTTTCAGTGAGTAAGTCCGACCAACTACCTGTCGGCCGTCGTCGGGACTGCAGCTGGGTGCTACTTCTAATAAGTAGTGAGAATGCTCCTGACCGAGAGAATTTTCTTTCGCCGTGAAAAATAGTTCACTTCACCTTTCGCTGGTGCATCCGTTTCGTGTCCTGCGTTTGAGCCTTGTTCAGCTATTCTTTGCTATCAGTCACCCGCAGCAATATGCTTTTTTATGCTATTTCCGCATCGTTTCCACTTCCTATGCACCATCCGAACCGAACACATTATGCTCCACGGAAATGGAAAACATACCGGGAAAAAATATCGAATCAACCCACTCGGCACAAAAGAAGGAGGTACAAAAATTGATCCAATGAGCTCAGGAAACCTGTTGGATGGTTGCTAATACTACGGCGCGCACGTCACCATCGCTTCATAAATCTATCAACGGGTGCATTTCCTTGGTTTTTATATACTTCTGTTATGTGTAACAATCTCCAAATGGATGCAGTGGATCGTTCCTGACCCACTCTGTTCGACGCCAAACAAACGCCCGACTGTTACACTAATTGTCGGTAATGGGCCAAGTTTTACGACGTCACCTCCAACCGTTTCAACAGCCGAATATGGTTTTTTGCCACCGTTTACTAATGCACCGCAACGAACGGAAACGACTAGTGGCACCCATGCACTGTAACGTCTCGTACAGTCGTAAAAATGGTAATCGATGGAATCGTCGCCAAACGTAAGCTGCATCGTGATGCGAACCTGGTTGCGATTGTTTCCGGTGCAGCTGTTGATGCTATTTTTGCCACCTTGTTTTGTTTGAGCTTTTCGTATGTTCGATTCGAGGGTTTTTGTGAATAAAGATAGCGCTTTTTTTTTGGAATTACGTGAGAAGCGACGCCTGTGGAATATCGATGAAGGAAAGCATCATTTGAAATCAATTGAATGGAATATGAAGTGGAATGTAGGACAGATGTTTTTAGTTAGATAACATAGCCTTTGATATTTTTGAGGCTATGTAAAAAGAGGTTTTTGCGGTTTTCACAATTTAGTTTTGTTTCAGAAAGTACTAATTTAATGCATTCCGTTTGAGCTATGCCAACTATGATTCACATTACTACATGATGCGCTTAAAAATTTGTTACATATTCGGTATTTTTATTCATGTTTTTTTTTTATGAAATCACGAATATCTGCTTCGATAATTGTGGTTCTCAGGATTATATACCTCAACGTCGTGCGCAGGGATACGATTACACAATTTTCTGTCAAAATTAAAGGTCAAATTTAACTCTACCGTGAAGTTGCTAGAGATTTCTCCAAACCAGTTAACCATGAAAGAAGGTTTGAAACCATGAGACCTTAACACAGATATCGAATGTGATATTAAAAGCCGAATGCTTTTAACGAATATTCAGCATATTATAATGAGAGGTATTCGATGCATCTTGTATCAATGCATTAAAAAAATACAAGTTGAAAACATCAGTAGTTAAAACCAGACAACATCAAAATAGCTAAGTTTTAAGACCTCATGAATCGTGGTGTTCTTGGAGCGTGGCATGTGCCATAAACCTTTTTTGACATCTTGAACCTAGCGCTAGAGAGGGTCATCCGCGACCGCGAAATAATCCTTGTTCTCATATTAAAGCCTCTGGAACTCAGAGGAATTGTATAAAGCCGAGTTCCAGCTGCGTTCGGTGTTTGCTGCTTTAAGTTTCACTAATTGCAAGCCGCATCTTGTCGTCTAGAAATCACCACTCTAACTACTCCATCGTCAAATGCAGGCTATTACAACGTTAAAAAAATTATTATCGTCTTTTAAAATGTTGATTCATTTTTTTTTCTTGGCTTAAAACCCGCCAATCGACATCCTAGACAATCAAAAAACAATAGAAAAACGTCCTGCCAGACGCTTTTAAATTTGTAAATCCGCTCCAGTTGGTAAGCACAGAAAAAGCAGATAAGCTTCAAAAGAAAGCTCTCTATTACGGGACAAGATTGAAATTTACACACATACACATCCTTATAAGTCACGGCACGGCATATGTGAATGAATGGTGCTTGCAACAGTGGCTACGGTTTATTCTACCTTCTCTCCAACATTGAAAACGGTTTCAATACGCTCCACTTATCCTCAACTAATATTCATCCGGTTTCGCATGGATGCCCGCGAGACGTTTTCCGTCTGGACGACGGTGAATGACAGGTGTTTACGGCTAGCAGCTAGGAGTTTTTTTTTTCTTTGCTGTTGTTGCATCATGCCACGATGAAATGCACTTTTGCCGAGCAGGGAACCCCCTATGGGAAATGCGAAATGGGACAACACTTGCAAAACGATGCAAATGCTGTGTATGCCGGTAAAAAGTTCTCGAACTTACAACTGCACAACCGACCGAAAGTACATAAGGTTCGTGTTCTTGGTATGCAGTTGCACTCAAAAAACTTTTGCCATCATCATCATTATCATCCCACTGTCGTACGTAATCAGCACTTGTCTCGGTAGCTGTCATAATATTAAATATTCAGATATCAGCTATCAACACAGTGTGAGACATAGCAAAAGTAGAACACATTTAACAACTAAATACTTCGGCAACGGCACTGATGTCAATAATAAGCGCATGAAAGTTTTTAAAGTATTACTAAGAGAAACTTATGAAAACACTTGCTGTCTTAGGGAAACAGTCAGCGTTGTTTGATGTTGTCACATTGCATTGCGTATCATCCTTTTCTTTTTGTGCTCTCCAATAAAACAAGAAACACCCCGTGTGCTGATATGTGCCGGCGGTTGTTTTTATTGCTGTTGTAAGGAGTTTTGCTTTCGCTTCGCCACACTTTCCCACAAGTGTCACTTCTAATCTACTCCATGTATAATTTAACAAGCATACCAAAACAGCAGCCCAAACCCATACACCGTGCTTGCCCAAAAGCTGAACCCATCGTTGCGCTGGAATTCAATTGTCTACGGTCTTGGGAGTTAAAATAAACGAGCTCTGGGACGAGCTCAGTGCCGAGGTAAACCGCTGACAGGACAATCCAGCTGTAAGCATGGACACACTTTTAGGACACTGCCGGGTAAAGGATCGGCTGTCGCCCATTCCGTCGTTTGCTGTGCTGTGGATAGTTTGGATGAAAAAGGCAACAAAAAATGCAACGAACTAAACTAGGCCTGTGGTACTCACCTTTAGCTAGTGTCGTGCGTGCTTTATAAGTTGCTCAAACAGTGTCAACTGATCCCTTGGTAGTCGAACATCTTTTCAGTCTGAAAAGGGAGAAACGTCACGTAACATGGATTAATGTACAGGCTTCGTAAAAGGATGCAGGCAACGATCGGCCAGAGAAAGTTTGCATGAAAATATGGTTGCAGTACAAGCATTCTTGCTTGATTTAAATTTTTACTTAGTTTAGTTTTGTTAATAATGCTTCAGAACAAAAGACGATAAAAAGTGTAGTGTGAGGCAAGGTTTCTTCATTCAGAAATAATTCGAATTCTGTTAATAGAAATAGACATTCTGTTTCATTTCTGATCCAATGCAGAATTCGTATGCAGTTTAGATTTATCTCAGAGCATTTAATACGCAAAAGCTTGCTATAAATATTCAAATAAAATTTGTGATTCTTTATTATTATAAACAATTTAATTTTCACAATTTTGTTGAAATGTCCAAATAAACATAACTGAAAATTAAATCGCTTTATGCTACAACTTAACTCCTCTATACAAAGCGCTTTAAAAGAATTCTTTTAACTATCATTGCGTAGCCATATAAGCCTCTTTCAGGAATGTACAGTATAAAAGAACTTGATAAAAGCATAACACTAAGAAACCTTGAACAAGTGTAGAAATTATTTAAGATTACTCACAAACGTACTGGCAATTGTTCGAAAATTAAGCAATGTACACATTTATTTCAAGTTTTGCTTCTCTAGGATGCTGACATTGCTCATTCATTGCTATGCATGCTTTAGACGTGCAATGTAAATTGAAAATGTAAATTAGTGTGATTTTCAGTTTTACCATGGAGAAAAGTATTAAATGGTGTGTCTGAAATTACTTGTTTTGAATATAAATTTGAACGATTGAACCAATTCCCGGTACTTTTAGTAGGATGTTAACTCCTGAAGTTATCTAAGAGAGGTTAACTCCTGAAATCTTACGAAACTCGAGTCTGATCGCCAGGCTTCCATGACTTGAATTTACCCGCAATAGGATAGTCAGCCCTGCGTAACAGTCCGAATGGGATTCGATCCTCAATTGTGCCGTATGAAGACTGGCGCTGCAATCTATTCTACTACCCAGCCACTCTCAAGTGATATTACCAATAGTATATTTAAAACTTCTCATGGACAGAGGACCCGACAAGATGGAGTAATAGCGTTGATGCGTCTGTCATGAAGGCTTTAGAGGATTGTACTGTCGTATAAGTAAATTAATCTTTTGTAGAAAAAAAATAGTTGTTATTTACTTTGAGGTTAAAATACTAGTTTCTTTGAATTCCTCTTAATTATTGATATTTTTACGGTTTTATCGGTAACAGCGGATTCCGTGAGCCAACAAGACTCAACAGTTGCATCCGATTGCAACCGAAAGCCATCATTTCAAAATGCACTAGCTGCGCTTCAAATGCACAACCATATTTCTGCTGAAACGATAGCAGAAAACACAAAGTAACTAAACCCGTCGGTGTGATATTTCGAATGGTAGCATAGCAGCGCTGGGTAGTGAAAATGGTAAAGCCTTCCCCAAGGAGTTTGCAGTGCACCGTAACCGGTTGCCATGAGACACCAGCTTCAACTACGTGTTGCAATTGCAATTATTGCTCTCGGATGCACCCGTACCGAGAGTTGAGAGGATTGTCCACTTCTATGATGATGCACGGGAGCACGACCCCGGGATGGATATGCAGCGAGCGGTGTGGAACTTTATTACGGTGTAATTGAAATGTTATAGACGAAACACCAACCCGGGCAGCAAATTACAACCCACGCACCGTAGGTGGATGGATCACCTGCTAACAGGAAATCCCCCGTACACTGTTGGAGGGATTTTCAAAAGCTCACTGATGCGCACTGTACGGTGGTTAGTGGTTTAAGGGTTTTTGGGTGGTAGGTAGCACAACAAAAGAGCAATATGCCTGACCATTGCATGCTGGGCACCGGGAACTATAATATTTGTATTTGTTTGTTGGTTTTCTAAAACCACTTTAGCATTCGTAAAACCACAGGATAAAAAAAGGCTTTTATGTAAATTCCAATAGAGTGGCCATAAGTGATCTGGAAGTGGTTTTGGGTTCAACCACAATAAAACTAATTAGGAAGAAACTGTTAGGAAAAGTCAACCATTAAGTTTGAAATATTTATCACAGCAAGGAAAGTATTACAATTCCTGAATTTAAGTATTAATGCCCTTTTTTATTGTTTTTATGGTATATTTTTATTGGTGGTTATTTAAACAAAAATCTACTTTTGTTTTTCACCTAGAGGCGTCTCCATCCCAACCATGAGCTGCAACCGTAGCCACCAGTTGCAAATTCAATTAGGAAAGAATTAAAAGCATAGGCCCCAGAACATTTTATCTTGCCAAACATGAAATCGATTGACCATTTTCTTTTACAAACACACCGCTACGTGCGTCTTCTTTCGCCGAACCACTTCGCAAAAAAAGGGTTCCATAACGTTCTTGCTTTTGCTTTACCGCGATCCAAAGTCCAGGAAGTGGACCAAATGATACACTGCCGGTACGGTAAGATTCTTGATCGACCACGCGCCTTCCGAACAAAATGGAGCTGCGCTACGGATGTATCTTGCCGAAGATTATACAAACTTCATCATTCAGCTTCCAGCACAGGACAGGACGGTGAACACAGTGCTGGTATCGTTGTGCCTTCCGGGCACGTTTGTCCATCGCAAGGTTTCGTGCTAGGTTTCTAAGCTTGGCGATTAATTTCCGTCCAATGAAGTGACATAAAATGTAGCATAAAATACACGTACACGCTCGGAGTAGAACAGAGTATTTAGGTAGGTAGGTAGGTATATTCATTGACAGGTTTTATATCTCAATTATTTTTTCAATGAAAAACAACCTGCCATTTTGTAAATAAATGGATGGAAAAAATGTTTCATTTGTTATTGAAAGCAAACGACAAATTGGAAAGTTTTTTTGTAAAAAAAAAAAACGAAAAGATTATTAATATATAATTAAGCTATTATTACAACACATAACAAACTTCAGTCTGTTTCACAATCAGACGCCTAAATTTATGCAAATTATCTTTTTTTTTATTCTTAGAAGTAAATTATAGATTACTTTCAAACAACATCGTTAGTCTTTCCCTTACTTTTTTAAGTATAATACGATTATTTCCCTTTCTTAAATTGAAATTAGTTTCTTAAAAAACAATATCTTTAAATATGCAATTAAAACTTAAAAGAACATAACAAACTGTGTAACTCTGTAGAACTGAAGTATCCGAAAACTTCTAACATTCACACATTCACTCAAGTGTTTACAAGTGTGGTCTAGAATCGTTATCAAACAGCCCGGAGACAGCCCGCTCCAGTAATGGTGAGTAATGATCTAAATTACTGTTTACCGCACGTAAACAACATTATTATTATTTTCTCCTCGGATTGATTTAAACATGTCATCAAGAACGATTGATGACGTTTCATATGGCTGTAGGCGGAATTGGAAATGACATGGTTAGAGGCGGTCCGGCAGTTCCAATGCCCCTGCTGGGGAATACCGTCTGCCGGAAGACGTCATTGGACGACGGTTGTAATGTATGCAACCCATTGGTATTGTCGTGTTGGCATTAGGCATCGTTCGCAGCTGTTCGTTAGTGAGATGTCTAAGAGGATTGACAGCAGTGGAGTCGCTTTACAACATTTGTTATCGTTACGTGGTTCTTGGTAATTAGACTCGTATTTTTCCCAGACACTTATTTGTTATTTTAAAAATGGAAACAAAAAAATGCATTTAAATTTGCAAAACTCGACACACGGCTAATCGTCAAAGTGGAAGATAAATAAAAAAATTAATAAATTTGCAAAACTTTTTCGTAGAGAAAGGTACCACATTTCATTTTGACTGTTTACTACACATTTTCTTAGGGCATCTCAGGCATCCAAATCGGTGCTTGGCTCGTACGCAACTAAAGCTGCACCAAAATCCAAGATGCCAGACTACACTAATGCCTGAAATGGACACACAACGAAACATAAATTATGCCAATCAGAGTTCCGGCTTCACCATTTCCAACGACAATTCGTAGAATTCTAAGACACGGACAATGCTTCCGCTTCCGATAGGCAGCGCGAAGTGGAGAAATAGTTTTCCACTCCACAACACTGTCTATCTCGGCAGCTGGACTGGAACAAATGACACACTTTCCTCAATCCGGCGACAAACTATCCAAAGCGGACGGATTTTAATTAGTGTAGGTGTGTGTGAGTGTTTAGTGTATAATACGCCGAGGATCTTAAGATGAGTCCCATTTGTTCCCGCACTCAATTAGGATCCGTTCCGTCTCGGTGAGAACCAGTCCCACCCAGTACCATTCTTTTCATCTCCCGCAGGATATGGAAATGGATGTTACGGAAGTGATAAGTCATTCCGGTTGAGCGGACGAAGGATCCATCATTCGGTTTGGTGGTTGAATACAAAATGTGCGCACTAGTGGCAAGAGAAGTTAGTGCTTGCGGCTGAAATCAAGTGTTAATAGCATTTACCGAAAGTTTCAACCCGATGTCGTCCTTCATGCCCTTCGACTGTGCAGTTCTCTCAGGCAAGCGTATCAGGAACTAATTACCAACATGACAGAACGAATGAAACTGTGAAACCTGTTAAGAAAGGAGTTAGAATTTAATTTAGCTTTTGGGCATACCGTGCCACAGTTGGTCAGTGGACTGTGGCATTGGCTTTAAGTGAATGGCTACTTACAATGATTTAAAAAACAAAATGCTAATTCCGTACACAACCATACAAGCCACTCTACTGGATCGTCCACTCCTTAGTTGGTGGTAATTATGTTAACTTCATCTTCAATTTCCACCGTAACCGTACAATAGGGTAGTGTGAAAGAAAGAGCCCCTTTCTAGAAGTCTAAAAATGCCAACTGAATAGGTAAATGCATTCATATTACCATAATCCGATGATCTGTTCACTGGACGCCACCAACGTTTCCAGCGCCTTTCCATCAGGTCGCCTTTTAAAAGAAGTAATCAAAAAACCCCTTTCTCGTTTCTCGGGTATTTTGCGTTTCTCGCACTAGCATTCGCTTCAAAATGCCACTCAGGCACCGCACTTGCAACAGTATTGTGATCGTTCTGACAGCAGATAAAATGGATGGTTTCGTGAGTGACGCTTACCAATTCCAGCTGTCCAATATGGGACGTAAAATTGAAATGCAGTCACGTCACGTCCGGTTTCCGAGGCGGTACGGGCGCAGACACACTCACATATGTGTCGGCCGTAGATGTTGGTCGGCGTACAGATGGATGTGTATTAGATTTAGCATGCGTGAGCACACCTTCTACAGTAATTCTCTGTTTTTTAGGCATTAGCTTCCATGAAGCTGAAAGCTTTTACGTTTTGTTTCGAATATTTCACCATTCCGTTTGTTTTTTTTTTTCATTCCCTCTTTTGATATTCATTTGTACCGAAGTACATTAAGCCTTTCAGACTGGCAAGTCGGTGCAGGTGTGAAACACTGATAGCAAAAGCTTGCACTGGGAAAAAGGATTAACCGTTTGATTCGAAACTCCAATCGAACAGGGGGAACTTTTATGTTTCCTACGTTCTTCTCGTTTGCACCGAACAGGCACTGATAAAGTTCTAAATCCTTTACACAAACCAATGCTGCCATCGTCCCGAACGATACTACCACGTACGCTGGATGCTGAAAGTCAGCAGATCTGTGGCCTTCCTTGCTTCGCAAGAAGAAATCGGATTGTTTACTTGGCTGCATCGAAATGGGTTTAATTAGTGTAACTTTTGCATTAGCATGCCAATGCGCAGCGTGCAGGATACAACCAGTCCAGTTCAGTACAAATGCAGATAAAGGGGTGGGGGATGAAAAAATCCACTCCAGATCATGCCAATTGCATTCCAAGCATTCAATTAGCTTTGCAAAACAGCTGTTTAATGGACGCACTCATAGCGAAGGATGCATTTCTGTCGGTTGGGCACATTCGTGCAACCACTTTGCTATTCAAATGTACGGAAGCAATCAGCTAAAAAGTATTTCCTTCCCTCGTATCACTATTTACTACGTATTTAATTTTGATGTTATCTAAACTTCCTTCTAAACAAACAAACGAAACAATTTAATCTGAATGCTTCAATACCTGTGTGCATCGTACTTGAGGATGGCGCTTCAAGCCTTTACGCTGGAAGCTTTCAGCATGGAGAACTAGTAAGTGGAAACTTTTCATATTAAACTTATTCAATTTCGGCTATCAAAATCTGGCAAAACCGATCTCTTGTACCTCGGTATCGCATCACAAGGTTCGCCAATTTCTCCAAACATTGAGCACTTGACGATGAAAAAGGGGTTCGAAATTTGCTCCAAAACGAGATACGTAGGAAGTTGTTGAAGAACCATCGATGTATTGGAATACTTTTGCGTCGAATTGTGTCGAAGATTGAGTGATTGTTTGCGTAAGAGTATGGAAAAATCAATAAAAAAAAACACATTACTGACATTCAGCGGTGAAAAGACGGAAATCAACCATTGCATGCAACGTTTAACGAACTGTAAGTACTGCATCATTTTCCAATTACATTTTATTCAAAATGTAGTTTCTACTCAAAAATAGCAGCTAGTGCAAGGTGTAAATACTCCATCTTGAACAGTTTAGATGCAAAGCCCCTATTACATAAATAGGTAACTAAGCTCCTAAATAATTTCACGCACGTGTAATAAAAGCACTCGCTTATCATTAAGTGTTGAATGTATTCCGTTTTTAATGAATGATAAAGCAGCAAAGATCAAATGATTTCCCGCCTGTAAACTGACCATGGAGAGCCCATGGAGTGTCGTCTGTCCTCTATGCAAATGTTTGTGCGCTGCACGATACTATAGCGATTACATTTTCACACCTCCCCGATTTTTTCCCCTCAAAGCTTAACGACAATGCCTGCCTGAACAAATCAATTCCTGAAAAAGTGCCTGCACCGGCACCACTGTTTGTCATATAACAAAAAAAAATCCTGACAGAATTGTACCAAAGCGACCGTGGTGTGTGCAATTTGTTTCGCAAAATAGGTGCCCGCTGAGTGATAGCTTGATGAACTCAGCATGTTCCTGCTCGGGGTGTACAGCCATCAGATCCTCCCCCTGTTTCTTACAAAAGACTAAACAACATATGCCCGGCTAAAAATATACCTACACGGTTTGCATTACTTTGTCTGATTATTTTTTATCCATTTTAAAACAGATTTAACATGTGGAACATGCCGCTATAAATTGTGGAAGGAAGAAAACGATTCATCCCTAGAAATATCTAAAACAATTTCAAAAATTTTGTTTGAATAATGGAAAATATAAAGCAAAAGAAAATAAAAAGTTTTAATAATCTTTTCTCTTCTTTTCCGAAAGATGTCGTTTGCAAGCACATGTACAATTTATTAATTGACTGTATTTCTAGAACTGAAGTTAAAAAAAGGTGAATTAAGTATATTTCTTATGTGATCTTTTTAAGAACAGTTTTAAAATTTTTAAGATCAGTTTAGTGTTTTAAAGCAAGCGCTTCCGTTCAATTGTGGATATAATTTGCATAGCTTTAGGCAACCACTCATAACTGTTATACGAAAAGCCTTCATCATCTGACGAAAATTGATCAAAGCAGATTACTAACAATGAAAAAAAAAAAGGTTGGCACTTTGTTTTCAACATTTTACCGCACTTAAACAGTTTAATACAACATTATCTTCAATTCATAAATTCTATTCAATTAATTTACACACCTATTATTACAGACTGGCATACGCTTTCATCGCTTCAAAACTTTATCAAAGCCTTATTTAAATAATAGGACCTCTAAGCCACGCACACCTGTGAGATATTCAGGCTAACAGCAACCACACTCCATTCCACGTCGCTGCCCACATCCCGGTGAATTGTTATCTATCATTTATCAAAAAACTGTCCTAGGTTACGCCGCGAACCACAACAGCAGTCGAACGCCGCGCCAGAAATTGTACAGCACATAAGTGAACGAATAAATCAAGGCTTCTTAATTTTCCCCATCAAAGCCCACCTACCAGGTGGAGCGCCTTTTTTATGATCAATTTTTCGGGCATCACGTCGACGAACGAACTGGGTCGGTGGTAGCCAGAAAAATAACAGAGGCACCATTTTGTCGTCTACGCTAAAGCTCGAGTGAGTGTGTGAGAGATAGCAAAAACATTGTCGTACCTTGTCCCACAAACCGATAAACAGCGCAGCAGGGCAGGAAAGCGAACAGGTGGTTCATTTGCCACCCACTGAGCTGGAAAAGTGCTGCGGATTATGATGACAAATAAATATTATATGGAACCTGTGAAACTCCGGCGATACAACGAGCGTTGAGCTGGAAATCATCGGAAGTTTCATCGGGTATCAGCATTTTGTCGCCATTAGCCTTCGTTATCGCTTTCAAAACCGTTCCTTGCCTTCATGTTCTACCCTTTCTGCAGCGTGTCCCGTTTACCCCTTTTAAAGATACCTTTGAGGATGGATAACTGTGGAGCCGTGGAAAAATAGGCTCAAAAAAAATATATATATATATCACTCCATCATAAAAAGCCATCCCCTTGTCAGATTGGCGAGCTAAATGTGATTTTCATGTTTCGTCACCTTCAAACGTAAGATCTTCTCCGTACTGAACGTTGAGGCTTTCCGCGTCAAACCTCAAATCGATTCCTGTCCTTCGGGGATCAATCAGGTGGGGATTTGTGAAGGAGAGATCCCCACACCCAAGAGCTGCTCGATTATCTTTTGATAAATTAACCTCACCGGCATAGCAGGGATGACATCTTTTTTTATAAGAAATCACTCAAACAGCCCCACAGGGTAAAAGGTAAAAACGCATAACTTCAATGTGAGGGAGCTGCAAAAGTTGAGCAACTTTTTAATAGCAATCTCGTTCGAAAGTTTTCCTAATTTGTTGTCTCTGCCGCGTACGCGGGTTGTTGTTTATCTGTGCGGATATTCTCACTCCTTCGCAGCGTAACATTCCAGGAAAGTCAACTGAGCTTGCTGGCATGCTACTTTCACCAGCCAGAATGGTTTAGTCAAACGTATTGATTTTCCATTTGCCATCGTGCGTAGTCTAATGCATTTGATTTCCCAGGATGATGGGGTTTGTGAGTAATTCGTAACCAGACACAATTGCAACAACTCCATGACTTGTGTGTGTGTGTGCTATAAGGTCATTTTCTCTCCCCATCAACGATGGTGGGATGGTTTGACAGATGGGACACCTTGCGGGTGTAATGATGATAACGATAACGATAGTTTAATTACGTGACCACCAGTCAGGGTGAGTGTTACCATATTTTCCTACCATTTTTTTTTTCTTTCACTGCATTCCATTACCCTACTCAGTTGCCTCTTCCGTATTACCGAGTTGATGAAATTACAGTCCCGAGCTAAATCATTCTCATAACCCCACAAATCACCGCTTGAGTGGCTATTGCATTCCGGTTTCCACAAATTAACAATCCAGTTGGTTTACTTTTTAATTACTTTATTTTCTCTCTCTTTCTGTCTCTTACACTCTTCCCAAAAAAAAAACTATAAATTCTTCGGTTCAGCAGCTAACATTACGCCAACGCTTTTAGAGTGACTCATGTGCAACGTCGATTGCGGTTTTGCAAACTAGCAACAAATTATTTAAACTCGATGCCACATGCAATCACTTAACCATCGCTTATCGCAGCGTCGGCTCACACTATCTGCACCATCATGGGTGGCAGCAAAGGTAAAATGTTAATCGAAATTGCTCGTGACAGTCACACATATTTTATTTTGCCTACATCGTGAAACATGCAACAACAACGCACGCTGCTGATCATAACCGACGGAGTGCGATAAAATCACTGTATTGCTTTCGTTTGTTTGGCAGGTTGTTTGCGATAATACGATGCACTGCACAGCGTCGGTCGAGCATAACGCATGGCTCCTTAACATGGCAGCATTTCATATATTGATAACGAGCATAAACTTTAACGCCTAAGGGTCGTTTGCTGCGCTATGTGAAGGTACAAATGAAATTAATTGTTTGAAGTGTATGTGGAAAATATTTGCAATAGAATATTTCTAACTTAGAACGCAAAACAATTGAAAGTGCCCATCACATTATAACGCAAATAATTGCGTACCTTGCAGGTGTTAAATTTTACTAGAACATATCGCCGTATGTAGCTTTGCGCAGAACAATTTTATTAATTGTACTTTTTTTAAACTTGTTGGCTTATTTCAATAAATCTGAGTGAAATAGTTATTCAAATTAATCACTATCAACAAGAACAAACAAACACAACAAACAAATTGTTTCGATACATACAAATTTTGCTATTTGCTTACGGAGAACACAGATTTAAGAAATAATATTTTCCAATAATTTCCTTCAGCAAGTTGTGTAATACGGAATAATAGGCTCGGCCGATAGCTAAAGTCACCATTGGGCGCCTCCATTGTACAACTCGATTGTACTAATTACTGGTGAAAACATCCAGCAGGTATATCCGTAGTGCGTAAGATGTGATCCGAATGGTAGGAAACTATGCCTGATCAGGCAGAAGTCAAGAGAAACCGAGATATAGGATAGGGGGTAGTGTTGGACCTTATTTTTATTCTGCTCAAGGCCTCCACTGGGCTTCATTTATCATTAGAAGTGAAGGATCTAGATTCCTCCAAATAAAACATTTATTCCAATTTATTCAAGAGAAAGCCTTCTTGATTTTTTTGCATGATAAAGATTTAATTATCTTTCTTCATTGCTCTGCATTAACAATTGCAATCATTGCGAATCTTGATTACCTCAAAATCACCTCACTGCGGTGATACAGATATCGATTCGCCCCTAGGACAGTTGATACGCCTGTATTGTATGCAATACACTGTTCATCCGTGTGATGAGCGTTTTTTGTGCTTTGCCGCAAATTAACATAAACAACTTAGCAATCATTTCACGCTTCACACACAATCATCGTACGGAATAATTGTAGAATAATTTATTCATAAATAATTGTCTTCTTCCTAAAACACAACGCATCAATCTAAGAAAATCATTCTCCATGGCAGAACTAATGTTTCGAAAGCTAATGAAATGCAAATCATATCATATCATTTTATGAGCGTATAAGTGCATTGGCGATGGTATAATTTTTCAACCAAGAGTGACTTCTAGATTCAAGTTCACCATTTTGGTGTTGTGTTACGATTCGTCGAGAAAGAATGAGATTTTTTCTAGATTTCTCACTCACTCGCTCGAATGCATTCCACATCAAAACACGACCCGAGATATGGTGGCGTTCATGAATGGAATTGAATTAAGCACGTTGATTTTATCACAATAAAGCCTGCTGAAAAGCAAACATAATGCCTCATGCCCGGCAAAGGAACATGTGAACCGCACTGCTGCAATTCCCTGCGAAGCAACATGGAAATCAAAATAATAGAAAAGCAATTCAATTATCGATGGCGATTGTGTGCGTTTTTTGTGTTTTGTCTCACTTCTCCAATAGTGGAAACATCACACGAATCGATTCGTACGGTTCATGCCTTCACTCGGTTACGGTTACGGATCCCGCGGTGGAAAAGTTTAATTTTTCCTCCCGTACGATTGAGCTGCTGTCCTTGCACTCTGTACCATTCTTTATCATTCGGGTGCTGCAAATAGCGCTGCCTTCGACCTTACGATACGGGTGTAATACCGTGCAGTGGCCCGCTGTGTAGTTTCTCCGTCAAAGGCAACCCGGAAGAGACAACATTAAATTGAATTTCCAACTTATTTAATAACATTAAAATGGATGGATGGCGTGTGGCCACAATTGCGCGTTTTTCTTATTTGATTTTATAAAAGCAGGCTGCCCCATCAAACATGGCGCTACCGTGCAAAATTTTGCAACACATCGCTGGATGTGGTATGCAGACAGCAACTCTTTCGCGGTTGTGGGTTTCAAATGTTATTTTCAGACTCGTGGTTTTTTTTTTTTTGCTGCCATGCTGCTCATAAATGGATTTGTGCGCCAAATGGCCTTTTATCGGTCGATGGCGGATGCGAGAGTTTCGATGTGTTGGTCGTTGATAAACCGCTGAAAATTATGATGCTTCTATCGATTCTCACCACACAACAGTAACCACGGTGCTCGTGCCCGATGAGTTCGTCAATTAGACACGATGGTAATTATAAGCCTTACAATACGTTTGCACTTAAGTTACACGCAGACAGCTTGAAACAAAATGCTACCACTAAGGAAACTAAATGCAAGCCCATCTGACCTAATCCCATGCCCAATTTGATTGCTGTCACTAGGAATTAAAAACTCTCATTGCTTAGCGCTTCTTACGCTTGTACCAATTGATGTACAGCCCAGTCGACCGAAAGACCATTACATTCGCCTAAAAACACTCTGTTATCCTTAAATTGGGTTCACTTCATCATTAACACGACCGTCCCTAAACCCTCACCCTCGACTGGGATTAAAAAGCGGATAAACTTTTCTCATTTCATAAACACGACGACACCGGTGTCCGAACGGACCGGACCGATGCCTTTTCCCGTGGTGTACTTTCCAACGGGCTACTCAGCGTGCGGATGAAACGATGATGCTCACCCTGGGATTTGCTTAATTACAATTTTATTACATTTTCCGTTTCCATTTATTGCCCCCTACCCCTCCCCCCATTACGACCGGACCTCAGTAGTAAGGTCCATCGACCAGGGCTGACTGCATCCAGTAGCATATACACAGCTCGCAATGCAATCAGAAAGCAAACGAACGCCACACTGAGTCAACTGTTGCTTCCGTTTGCACACTTATGTGCATGAGCAGCTAAATGTGGCCTATTCATGAAATGGACATAATGTATTGTAGTTCATTATGGTACTTTGCACCGCCTTAACAAACTAAGCGTCTGGCGTCAAAATCACGTCCTAAACAGACCGTTTTTATGATGGAGTCTTTCAAGTTTGCAGGCCAAAGCGGCCTAGCGGCACATCAAACCCCTGAGTAAGCTGAGAATGTTGTTTTCCTACAACATGAACTTCACTTCCCGGGCGTCTTCTTCGCTTCAACCGCGAGCGATTAGCGACAAACGTCACTTCTGTCACTTGTGACGTGAAAAACCACTTGCGTCAAACGGGAAACACACTTTCCCTTCGCTATGGTTACACTGGAAAGCCCTCGATCCAGTCAACACTACTGTCACCTAATCCTTTGCCACTGTAAGCGCGCGTCATGTTCACACGCTGCTGGTGGAAATAAACAGCGTAATCCTCTTGCGAAAGGAAAACAATTCAGCGGCTGCATCTTCGCTATGCGAAAGCACACTCGGACGTACTCGAACTGAAGTGTTTGAAGTTTGATCCGTACGTATCGTACGGTGGGGAGTATTACGATCGTAAACATCACCCAAAACGTTTTTCGATTCAATATTAAAGGTGTTATCTGTTTATCTTTAATATATGCTTCCAAGATGCTAGCTGTAGTCAAGCTGCCAGCTATAATCTTTGTTCGTTGATGCACCTCCGTTCAGTGCTCTTATATCTCCTCAAGTAACGTTTCTGATTAGTGAAATGCCTGCATTCTCTATTCTCATCACTTCCACTCCTCATAAACTCCTCAAAGATGCTTGATATCTTCAGAACAGCCGTCACTAATCCACCAGTGCATGATGAAATTCAAATTCCTCACGCAAATTATTCCTCAATGAACTTGATGAGCAAAAGAGAAAAGACACAAAATAATAACCCATCCGAATGAAAAATTAGAGCAACGAACTCTGAAGCTAAGGGAAAAACCCATTCCCAAGCGAGTCTCCGTCGCTTAACTGTGCAGTGCTAATTAATAATGGAGTAAAGTCATGAACCTTTCGCTGCGTCTTGTAAAACTTTGCTCACAAAACTACCATCAGCATTATTCGCTTGTCGTTAAGGCTTGGCTCTGATCCTTTTTTTTTTGTTTGGTTACGAGCACCTTTTCTCCGACTTTATGATGTGCTGGGTTATTTTATTGCTTCAAGAGAATAATGATGTTTACTTCGGGAATATGCCAAACTAAAAGATGGATGTGCAAGTATGATTCCAAAGATAAACACGACGCATTTCTTGTTCCAACTTTTTCAAATATAAAGCCATCAATGATGAAGCAATTGCGCATTATGCACAATTTTATACGGGTTAGGGATAGACTTAAAGCGGCTACGAGTACACATCATAAACAACATATAACTCCATTTAAAATTGAGCGTCAGTAAAAGCTTAGTAAGCGTAAGTTAGAAGTAAGCGATTGTTGTATTAACTGTCATTTAAGCGACTAGAACTCTATACTTAACCTTACTTAGTTTTCCTAAATTTTTTGCAGAGTGAACGAGATATAAAGTTTAATTATTGTAATTGGAATTAGCTATTTCATTCAGCACTAGGAGGTATCTTGAAACCTCCAAAATAAACATGTGCTCCTCCTTCAATGTCATAACTTTAGGCGTTTCAACAAAAGGCTTCTTCCTTTTCTGACCATATAATGGTTTACAAGATTAATGGATATCTTCATTACAGGTTAGCAGTTAGTCTTCATTACAGGGGAAAGGATCGAGCGGGATAAGAACCTTCACAAAACCGTATGTAAAAAGGATGGACTTAGGAAATTCGTAGAAAAATGCTCCAATTGCATAGCTTTAAGCGTTTCAGTTCTAAAAATCCTCAACTTATGCAGTTCTTAGAAAAAAGCTTCCTATTTACGTTCCTTTTCTACACTGCATTAATGTTTAGGTATAGGGCATTTTAACACTCGTCTAAATCTTTGCCTATCTTGGGTTATAGGTAAGCATTATAATGATAATTAATATGCATTAGAATGTAGACTACCAACTGATCTTTTCGTAGTTTCAGGAAATTGTTTGACATCATACACCTGGCACAAGGGTTAAACCCGATATTATATAGAGTCAACACTCACATGACCGGGGCGGGGCGGCCCGATTGGATAGTTGATCAGCGCCGGTCCTTCACACCACGGACCGGGGTTCAAATCCCATTCGGACCGTCCCCCCGTAGCATGGACTGACTGACCTGTTACGTGATCTAATACGTGGTCTAAAGTCTAATACGGCCAGGCCGTGATACAAGACCAAAAAAAACACTCACATGAATTTAAAGCTGACGATAATCACATTTGAGAGGAAGATGCTGAAGAAGCATTTGGAACTCTTATTTGTGAGACAACACCAGTGCCGATAAATTGCCGGTCATGCCGTATGTATGGCATCTCTATGCCGACTCTGTATATTGACAGGTGATTCCATTGGATCGTAAACATTAGAGATAATTTCTGCACCCGGTCTAGAACCAGAAGAGTAAATATTTTAATATAATTTTCACATTTGAAAACTCCAAACTCAAACTAAACCACCTGTAAAAATTACCAATCATGCTACAATTCCAACGGCATTGAGCTAAGTCTGAAGTCGAGTTGTCAGAACACAATCACAAAGAGAACCTACTATCACTTTGCTCCTAAGCAGGAATCTAATGCATCAATCATTGCCTAAAGCCCAGTCGCAGATCCAACCGATTAGTTCGTTTGTTCCGCTGCACATCAACAATTCATGGTACTCCATGTCAACTGGCATAAAACATTAATTTACCAAATATCACCATATCATCCACTCTAACGCTCTGAACTCTCGAGCATGCTTTAACACTCCGAACCGACAGAATATTCCTTCCGAACACCAATCGATGCCAACCTTTCCCGTGCCTTACATGGATACATCGGCGCTGGAGTCAGCAGTACAGCATATTTCGTGTCAGCTAGACATGGCGGAAAACATGACACTAGCAACAGCCAGCGGCATCACCAACAATAGCATCCTCATCATCATCACCATCGCCATCACATATACTCTCCAAACGCTAACGTCGCTTGTCACAGTGTCAACAAATGTTGGTTGGCACCTCCTTCTAACACCCAAAATGGAAACACCCCCAGCTATGAACGCGTTCGTTACCCACGAGAGATCTCTAGTTGTTCCATCGCGCATCGGTTCCGGTTTTGAGCGTAGTCCATGTTCGACTTTGTATGCGGCTAAGTATCCTTGGTCCCAAAAAACCACCGAGAACGGGTGACGGGCATTTTTCTATCGCAAGCTAGCTCAGCGGACCAAATTTTTGCACCGATCCGGGAGATTTGACCACCGTCAAATAGGACACTCTAGCTGCTCTAGTCGTGCACGTCACACTCGGTCCGAAGCGTCACTACGGTGACAGGGATTTCGTGTGTCCGCCTGTCAGGAGATGGTGCCAGCTTTCTGACCAAAAACAAACCTGCCCACAAACGATTTCCAGTCGAATGGATTTGATGCTTCGAGGTTCTCCGTTGGCTAAAGGTGTGTGACCTCCCTCTTTCGCACGTCTACACATCCCCCTATTTCAACTGGCTCGTCAGTTCTCGTACACGTGGTAAATGCAAATTTCCTTCCATCTCATTCCCAGCAGATTGTAGTCGCTATAGCACAGCAGGAGAGCAGAGCTTTCCTGCCAAAAAAAAAATCATCCTGTGGGAGAGTTTTCCATTTTTTTTTCTTTTGTATGTGTGAATTTTTTTTAATGCTTGCTAAAGTCCCCGATTTACGCATCCATCGTCATTCGGGGCGGATTACGTTTGCTGTCGGATTTTCAGCCATCGCGCACGGAATGGCGCCATAAAGAGATTATTTTTATCATCACAACGTACTGCTATGGTGGCTGCTGCTTCGGCTAAAAGCACGGCCTCAGATATCCTCCCGAGCGGAGGTGGTAAGTAGAATTTCCGAAACGGACCGTTGAATTAATTTTTCTCCAAACCATCCATCGAACTGGTGACGACGGCCTGATGGTACCGCCACTGTGACTTTCGCCCGCGATGACTTGTTAAGCTGGGCGATTTAAACTCATTGACGATCGTTCGGCAAGGGAAATCATTACACCGGCGGTCCTGGGCAGCTTAATATTGCTGACAAACGGCAAAAGCAATATGCAAAGCATACCGGAATAAATTAAATCTCATTACGAAACAAACCCATAACAACGCTCGCCCTCGCCGTTGTCTTGATTGGTCAACTGGGTGGAAATGTGGTTCCGTGTTCTGTGTGAAAGTTTCCACAATCGATTACTGACCGAAAGCATCAAATCGGATACCGTGAAGCGGATACGTTCGAATGATTTTAGATTCATTTTCAACTTCATCGGCTACGAGCACACCGCAACTGCTGCACAGTTATTATAATTTTTAATTCTCATTATACATTCTCACTCGGGTGCAAAACTTTCGAGTGCGAAGCAATGCTACCGACCTGTTGTTATGGTAATACTGGCAAATGTTCCAACTTTACGGTGCATGATTTTACGATTGTCAGTTTGAATAAGTATTCAAACTTTGTTTATAAGACAAAACCTTTTTTTAATGAATTTTTCATTAAATTTCTTTGTTCTGGGACAAGCAAACTCATTCGATTTTGGAAATGTATCCCTGCCGTTACGGTCTGTTGTAATTGTGTTTACCTTTTTTTTTTTCGTTGCACAATTTACGAAGCACTACAACTCTATGATCACTTTCAGTCACATGGTAAAAAGATCATAGAAACACTTCGATAATGGCAGCGGCTCCGTGAATACCTATAAAAGGAAGGATAAATTGATTCTAATTCCGCACCATCAGTCCCTTGACAAGACGGCAGAATTGAGGAGACGGTGATGGCTGATGGCACACACAAACACACTCATCGCCGTGAATCCTCCAGGGTAGCACGGAAAATTTACGACGGTAATTTATGTCCTTTTTTGCTTCCTTTCTGCCTGCGCTCAGTCCCATCCCTGCCACGGAAGCTGTGAGATCCTCACCTTTAACGCTTCGTGCGAGCACAACTAATTGCGACCACTTTTGGATTGCCTAATGTAACGCATCTTGTTTCGTTTGCGCTTTGCCGTTCACGAAGGTAACGCTGCGTGTTGGGGTGAATCGTCTAAGTGTGAGGGCCAAGTAAATTGTTGTTAAGGTACGCCATCTCACGAATCGATGATCAGCTATCGAGCGGTAGGCTTGGCTGTTGAAAAATGCTGTCAATTAATAAGAAGCACCTTAAATGGTGCACGTGTGTAGCTCTTTACTGGACACTCGGTTTGATATTTATTTTAAAAGCATTACTACACGAAACATTAATTACACCTAGTAGAAATAAAACTCGTACGGAAGGCAAGACCAATATACAGCTACTTGCAAAATTTAAGGATGTTCCATTAGCTTGCCGATTGGACGCGTCTGAACGTATGCAATGTATTGGTGAGTCTTAAAAATATCGCTATATCGATTTTTGGTAATCGGCAATCAGTAATCTAAAAGACCGGTTTCGTCTCGGTCTAGAATACTTGATGTCTCTGGTAATATTATACTCAAGGTACAGATAGCGATTAACCCCTAGCACAATTTATACCACCCAAATAAAAAACACTCCATCAAATAAAAATAACACAGAAATTGTCTTAAAAATGTTCTACAAAAGTATGAAAATTGATGAAGTAAAATTGATCTGTAACGTCTAGCAGTACATAAACATAATCAATAATATAATAAACATAATATTTATCTAAAATCTAATTATTATTTTATTCAGTTTGTAACAACACCGATCTAACACCGTTAATCTAGCTAAAGATTATTTTCATCTTGAATCACTTCAGAGCGATATTTTCCAAGAAGTAGATATATAGATTAGAAAATTGAAAATATATGCTCAAAGCTTGCGCACGTTTTTTTTTTTCTTTTTTTGCCGATCAATACAATCTGCCTTATTTCACATATCCGTAAACGTATTCATCTAAGCGCACATATTATTTCACCACTGGGAGTAACGTTGATTACCGGCCGTTTTCCTATCTATCTGATTGTTGATAGCACTGGGATTTGAAGCGCCCGAAAAGCTCCGAACACCAGAGACCCATATCCAAAATCGCTGCACGGCACGTTCGGAACGAAACGAACTAAAACGGAAACGGAAGCGTCCCGTCGATACCTCGCTGCTCACTCATTTCTTATGTTTGCTTTGCACAGGAATCCGAAATTTCTCCATTATTTCCATTCAAACCACATTCCTCTTGTACGTACAGAATATCCACCCGTGTCCTGTGACGTGCTGATGGAGGTATGATTCGGCATAGGCAGCAAAACATCAACTCCGACCACATGGTCTAGTTAGCTACGATGCCGGCATTTGCTTTTGACCACCAGATTCTCTCCTACTAACTTCCTCACTTCTTTTCCAGCTGGAAGCTTCGTATGCTTTAACAAGCTTACATTTTTAGCCGTTTAACCTATGAAAGTCACTTAGAGTTATTGCTAAAAAGATAGGAAAAAGTACCTTCAGAAATGTGAACTACTTATGGAACCTTCTTGGAAAATTTGCTCAAAATTCATACGAATCTCGCTATATTACCTTTTATGCCAGTAAGTAACGTACCTCCAACTAACGCAAAACCAGAACTGGTACATCCCTCGCTAGCGGAATTTCGGGACACGTCCTGTACTGTCGAGAGTACAGAATGGCAAAGCAACTAAAACAAACCGATCCCATCCCGACGGCTCGGGACGCAATCATCCAGCGTACAGATGCTGAACCATCGGACTACAGCACAACACAGAAGCTGTAGAAATGGCACGAAATGAAAAACCTAATCCTCTCATTGAATCTAGCGACTTTGATGGTGGAATCGATGCATCGAGAGGTTTTAAAGAGCACCATTTTGATTAAACGATACTGTTCGCGAAACTGAACGGATGCTGCTGTTTGGCAAATGTTTTGACTCGATTGAATTGCCATCAAGGAGAGGACGCAACAGGGAAAACAAATGAAAATTAAGTAATTAAATACAGCGTTCGTGCTACGAAGGGCTGCTGTATGCTGTTCTTTTCATTTTTACTCTTTTACATCACTTTGTGCGACGTTCTGTCGTTAGATATCGGGATTAAACGAACATGACTTTTTATGTGTATGTTTTTTGTTTAGCAATACGTTGTGCACAGCTGCTCGTTGTTCGGGTCTGAAGTTTGTGCAATTAGCTTGTCGATCTGGCTGATGTCTTGGTTGGTTTTAGACGAAAATAGTTTACTAGTTTTTCATTCTCTTTTTTACAGCGGAGCAATTTTAAATTTAAAACCAATTTTCACTATGTCAAGCTGTCACACGTCATCTTTCAATATTCACATGAAACGGACCCGCAGAAAACTAATTAAAACATAAACTGTTCAGTGGGTTGCATAATTTATATGTTGTCGACCTATGTTGTACGGAATCCCTAAAGGTGTTCAAACTTTATAACAATTATAACAGACTTAGAGCTAGCATATTTCATAAATTGTTTTTAGCTCAACACAATATTTTTAACTTTTTTGTTAAATATTCACGAAGCATGTTCATTCACTGTTAAACTTCTCACGCTCACCTGACACATGCATTATCCTGGGAGCGAAAGTCGTACGTCTTTAGTCCCTTTCCATTTCGATTATGTCAATTTGTACTTGACACTTTTTGCCATCAGTTTCATAATATCGAACCGCCCGAAACATTCTCCCCGGAAATGCTCACTTTTTTTAAAAGGAATATTGAAAACAAAAATCTCCCGCTCCATTACGAATCGCTACGATAGTATTGATTCCTAACAGGGTACGTACGCTCGTTAATATATGGAGCGATTTTGCAAGCTTCGCCGGGCAAGATTATGATTTCGCAAATGTAGAGGCATCCCTTGGGAGCAAATGGCAGCGGAAATCAATAGATATAATCACTTCTCTTTAAAACATTCCGTTCCAATGGGGGTTTCCAGAAGCCAGATAAAATTATTTGAGTATTGCTTTTTTCCTGTTCCATTCCTGCTGTTGGGAGGAGTTTTTTCACGAAACAAAGTAGTTGTAATATTTTAAAAAACATATGAAATGTTCAAAAAACTTTTAAACAAGGTATGAAATAGTTTACATCCAGTATTATCCCAACAGAACATGGCCTAACGATACCAATTATCGATACGATCATGTTGGAGTCAATGTTTCTTTTGGTCCATGAATCGTAAACCCTTCCCAGAAATTGAATACGCATAGATTTACACACGGTTGTGAAAATCCTGCTCATCACAATTCCTGGATTTTCACCGGAAACACTAAAATAATTGAACCTTGCTGGAACTACAGCAACTCCAATTCATCACTACATGCTCACAGCAAAATGAAAAAGTTCAAAGGTATTATTTTTTTTGCATCGATTTCCGACTTGAATTTCATACTTTCATGCGTACGCAGATCGATCACAGTGTTGTGCATGGCTACTGCCTCGGATGCTCCACTGATTGCAACGAATCGAACCAGATGTGCACAATGTTCTAGCAATGTTGTTACTACCACAAGCTGCCCTTTTGCTAATCATTGTCGCCGCTTGGCTTTGCGGCAATGTAGTGTTCAATCTGTTGGATAGCAACCGATCTCAGTTCAATGATAGCTCAGATTCGTCATCAAATGAAACGGAACCGCGCAGTTAATATAATAGTGAACGCATCGAACAGAAACCAGTATACCGAACGTTTTAATAAATCAGTCCAATTCGTAGTTGTTGTAGTGGTAGTGCACCAACGCCATACCCGTGTGCAAGCTCGTTATCGATATCGATCGATTTATTTCACATGTGTTGCGATAATGCAATATTATTACGCTGATTGATACGTGACATGTACGTGACAAGAAAAAAAACTGCTAAATGTATGCAATCCATATGGTATTTGCATTTTATTTCTAATTGTCATGAATTTAATTAAACTGTACTTGTTTTTACTAATTTCCTGCATTATAAATGCATAATGAAAGTATTTCAATATTCTTTTAGTCTTTTCAATACACAATGAAAGGTAAATGCTTGTATAACTCTGTAGCACCAAAAACGTTGCTCCAAGTAAAAGTTCGTTGTGCAAAAACAAAAACACAGAAATTGTTCCATTCCCCAAACAAATAACTAGTTTCAATAGTTGGTTTCTAACTTTAGGCGATATGCTTCAACTCTTCAAAAAACATGACACCATTTGTTGTTTCGTGTAATTAACACAACAACAAAAACAGACAAATCCTGTAAGCGGATGATGGTGAAGCACAAATTCACATTCTACCATCACTGTCGTCGACCATCAGAGTACAGGAAATCAAAGGCTCGGCCCAACTATTAACGTGCATATGCAACTTTTCATTCACGAACACAATGCTAACCACCAAAACTGTACTGAAAAACAAACCTGACCAAACAATTCTAATACAACTGCAACGTTGCAGTTTCATAGTCCTTTATCTGTCTCTCTCTCTCTCTCTCTCTCTCACTGTGAGAAGCATCACTTCTAAACCTCGTCGCCTGCGTAACCTGCACGGATAAGATAAATGATCACAAATCTAAAGCAATTTTCATTCCGTTTTATTTGTCGAATTTCCATCCGATGCAGCCGTTTGCATCAAATTGCATATTGAATGGCAAAAAATTGCAACGGGTACTGTCC